>JAVSBS010023639.1:180855-211785 GCA_033124195.1 Coracias cyanogaster | reverse complement strand
ACTGGCTCACCTATGCCTGCAGCCAACCATTTATCATGTATTACTCATCTAAAAGTTACACTCTACACCTGGAGAGTAGTTAAAATCTTTAGCAGCCTGAAGTAATTCAAAGCACGTTTTTATTCTGGCACTCTGTCAGGAGGGGAGGGGTGCGCTTTTTATCTCAAGTACATAATAAAAACAGTCACTGCTAAAACAGGATGGCACATGTACAGTCCCAAGCCCTCTCTCTGAGGCAGCTGGTATGTTTTCTGCTTTTGTCCCAGCACTTTGGATATGGTCTGTTCATACAAATATTACTGAGATCAGAGGGACTAAGAATCCAAGTATTGCCTGGAAAAAAACAATAATCCCACACATTGCATTGTGTTGCTGAAGGTCTCTAAAACTGTCAGAAAGGCTGGTATTGACTAGGAGATGATAAAACCAGACAAGAAGGTTTTTTGGTGAGTAGCTAATTCACTGAGAAATGAAACCCTGAAGAGCCACCTGAACTTTGCTGGTAGTTTAATCCAGAAAAAAAGATTCCTAAACAGTATTTTTAAAATATTAAATAACCCTGAAAATGAAATGTTACACTTGTGTTTGAAAGGCTCCTTTCTCTCAGAAGGAAATGAACGGGAACTGGTTCATCTCAGGTTGATCACCGGGGAGGGGTGGGAGATGGAAGAAGAAGATTTCCATTTTAGACCAACTCTGACCAAACTTTTCTTCTGATTTTTCATTTTAGCCACCACCACAAATAAATTCATTCTTCACACATGGGGCAGCTGGAAACTACCAGAGTTTTCAAAGCTTCCCAGGAGGGTGACAAAGCTGAAAAGAACTGTTCCCTCACTGCGCGTGTGTTTCCCCCCCCACCAAGAATAGCTTCATTTTACTGACAGTGACTTTTAATAGTGCCAAGATTTGTGGCTTTACTAGCTAGAAGCATTTCCCTATACCCAACCTTCTTGTAACAGTTAAGGACCTCTTTATTCTTGGAAAAAATCCCTTTCTTCTCAGACAAAGCAGCCCACATGCTCTCTCCATAATCTAGAAGTAAAGTTGTCTTACTCTTTGAGGTAGGAGACATAGGAAAGACCAGGCTGGCTGTAAAGTCCCTTTCTGTACTTTTCATCATCACCACTCTACTGCAGCAGGTCTTAGGAGCCTTGGTCAAATGCACAGTAATAGGTGCTGCACAAACAGAATAGAAAGACAAATTCTGTGCCATACAATTAGCAGTCTAAGAAATTATGCAATTGGATTCCACTCCATATGTAAGGACCTTATCTGTTAACCTACCTTCCTTGTACCTAAACCCTTTTCTGTACGGGTATTACTACTGGCTGGAAGATAAAAAGTCCAATTAAGATGCATCAGGAGAACCAGGAGTTAAATTAAAGGAGCTCTTATCCTATACAAGATGTAGCCAGGGGTAAGAATCCTCTTTCTTTATTAGCAAGGAAAACCAGGTCCTTTTTCACACTAACAGAGAAGAAAAAAAATAAAAAAAACCAGCAAAACTTCAGGATATTAAAGATCTAAATGCCATCTCCATAATGGGAAGCAAAAGGAAAGGACAAATACTAGGAATTTCATACAGAAAAAATAATAATCTATAAAAGCTCCTCTTATTTACTTGGCAGTGATTTTTTCCTACCCATCTCCATCTTTGTTCAGCAGTTTTTCTTAGGTGCCACGTTCAATAATCCTGCGCTTTGATGTCAAACATTCAATAGCTGTCTGCCTCCCTCCCACTTCTCCATATTCTCTGCAATCCATCTCCTCTGATTAGCTAAGATTTCACCTTCAAGAACACCTCTGCTTCTCTGAGTGAGTCTGAGTGTGTGCGTGTGTGTTTATATAATATTTGCAAATATTATCCCCCTCCTGCTCTGCACGCTACATAGAAACCCCTGCCGGAGCTCTGGATTAGACATCAGTGCCATTCAGTAATTCAATTTGGGGGGCCTGCTGTTTTGAATCCAGCTCAGGATATCAATGAGAGAAGCTCGATTCAATTTAGACCCTGCTTTCAGAATTATTCCATATTTAATCTGAGCTGAACTTCATTTCACTTGCTCTCTCCACTCTGATGCTTCCTGTGACAAAAGACACAAATGTTCCCTGATCTCATGCAGTGGGGGTGGTGGTTGCTTGCTTCTTTCTTATTTTGGTTTGCCACTGGATTAAGCCACGTCAGGGTTATTGGAATCTTGCACAACCCCGCAGAGAGTGTTGGTGGTACCTCAGCAATTGGTGGCTCTGTCATCACCTTTCCCCACTCACCGGATTGTTGTACATCTCAATGATGAGCTGTTTCACTCCGTGCAGTGTGGGATGAGCCCAAGGAGATGGATTTGCCCAGTGACGATTCAAATCAAACCCCATCAGGGAGCACCTGCACAAACAAAAAAACGACACACACAAAGGACATATATGGGCTGCAGCCTCTTCTGGCCTCAGCTGCAGAATTAGGGCTACATTCTGCAGCTGATGTATTTAAACAAGTTATTCTCATGGAAAAAAAACAAAGCAAATGCTCCCCCAAGGAGGAAGAAAGCTTATGGCAATGGCATGTTAATAACGTGACCAGCAGAGTATCAGCTGAAACATTCAGCCTTCTTGCCGTCCACAGCACAGATGCTCACTTTAACTTTTGCCTTTTGCCAGCTTGCCATGGTGGCACTGGAAGAGCCTGTTTGGTTGTCAATGTTCCTTTGTCTTCAATGCCCTAAATTCGGGTCTGTAGCTATGAGGATGATTCAGAAACTGCATCACTAGGCCTTTACTTTGCCCTCAGTCAGCTTGACTCATCAAAGCTGTTAAAAGCATTGAAATCAATGGCCATTAAGTATGTGCTTAAGGGATTTAAAGTATGAATGTAATTGTTCTACTAACCCAGGGCCTGAGTTTCTTCCCCTACTGCAATTGCCTACACAAAAGTAAGCCAACCAAGACATTGCTTTAAAAATGCTTATTGGCCATCAAATCTTGTGAGCATTGAAGCATGTATGCCACCTTGACTTCTCCTTTCTGCTCTGACGCATACCCCTCTCAGTACGTTGTCTTGAGTTTCAGTCTGCTGCTTCTAGTCCTGTGGAGTAATATCCCATTCTTTGGGAAGTCCCATTGAAACTCAGTATTAGAGTGAACATAGAAGAAATTAAAAAGCTGGAAGTGGCACAAATAGGAGTGGACAATCATGTCCCTTGACGACTGCAAAGATCACCTAGAGAATCTATGGCCATGAGTACAAGCAGGGAAAGAAGCCTCTTCTGTCCTCTCAAGCTGAGCTTGGGGCCAGTGGACCTTGGATAGATCTATGAATAGATTCTATGGAAGACCATGCAAATAATAAAAGCCCAGGCAGAGGTGCAACTTCCTCCGTATTTAAAACAAACAGCCAAATGAAATTAACCTCACTATTAATCTTTAAAGCCTCTTGGAAAAGAATAGCTTTTATTGATCCTTGATCTATTATGAGAATGTCTGCATAGCCTTATTCTTTTAAACACAGCTATGCAAACAATAGCGATTTACTCTAGTAGCACTATCCTTTGGCAAAAATTCAAGGAAACTGATGACCAAAACCCAGAAGTTTAATTGGCAAAAAAAAAGGAAAACGTCTCACTACTCTACCATCTGAAACAAAGGATTGCATATATCAAAATAAAAACCAAGACAGAGAGATGAAATGCTAAGAAAAGTGAGGGGATGAAACCAGGGGATTAAATTTATTTCCAAAAATGATGATTGTTTTCCTATGAACCAAAAATTACAAAGTTAATGGGACATTCTTCTGTAAAAAAATTTTATGGGAAGCTCAGCGGGCCAGAGCTGCTGTGCTCCTTGGCCTTAGACAACCCAAACTTCAGGCTGCCTGGGAGTTCAAATACCCAACTGACAGCTCTGTAACTCCATCACTGCTGTCTTGGTGTAGAAATGAGCTAGATGGCTCGCTGTGGTGGAGAAAGCCACCTCCCTGTTACTTGTGTGCTTCCCTAGAGAACAGATTAATTTCTTCTCTGGACACTCCAACAACTCCAAGTCCACAGACAATGCTGAAAGTTGTCTCCATCTCACTACAAAGCAAAACATACTATATAAGATTTTTCGCTCTCTCTCTTTCTTTTGTCTTCAGGTAAACTCTCTTCACTGAGTTCTACTAAATTCTATCTTCTTTTGAACTCACAGATATTAATATAAAATCAGAACTGCTTCCAGAAACATAGGTGAAATTACAGTGAGATAAAGTGGGTATAAGTGCAGAATCATAGAATAAGTTTTTCATTTAACAAAAGCAAAAGCTGTGGTGATCATCACGAGTCTTACCATATTTTGGCATTGTTCCCAAGAAAACAGAATGCTCACTCTACAGGCTAACTTTCTTAAGTGTTCAGAACCTGAAAGCATATGCCCTTATATGGTTAATGTGTCTCATTTACATTTTGGTTTAGGAATATTTAAAACTAATAACATTACAGAAAACAAGTATAATTTGATTCCATTATGTTCATGTCCAAAGCACATTGAAGTGGCCAAACTACAGGGCATCAAAAGCAAATTTTAAATTCAAACATGGATTGTGAGTATTAAATTTGGGGTTTGGGACTTTTTAGATAACTTTATATAAGCCATCTCTATAGGGAACCGAAGTAAGCAATATCTAATTTCTCTAAGACACTAAGGCATTGAGATTTGCAATATTTGAATTTGCAGTGAATGTCTGGTTAGTGATGAATCTCATAGTTCATTTCAAACAACAAGAACAGTTGAAAATAGTTGTCTTTACTCGAGAAGACTTTATAAACAGAAGGAAGCAGTGCTTGACAAACAAGTTATTCATTTGGGAAGCTCCTCTGAGCTCAATTTAATAGGAACCCAAATTAATTTCCAAATATCATTTAGCTGGTCTTTGATGTGGTATATCACATCTTTATCAATGTAACAACAATTAATTAAATTTCTGATGTAGGCATTACTATTTCTTTCCAGTCTGGGAACAGTATAAAACTTTCTTTTTTCCCCTCCTGTTTTTAAGTCTTTTTTTCTTTCCTTTTTGCCTAAAGACAAATTTGTGTCTACCACAGTCTCTCTTTATTCATCTCTTGCAAACTTGTGGTCTCTCTAAGGAAACATGAAGTTGTGTTCCTTGGTACTTCAGATTTGATTATTGACTCTATTACATGTAGAACTGTCTCCCAAAGCTCACATATATCAGGACATGACCAAAACATAAGGTAAGAGTCTCCCATATGCCTATTACAGATCCTGCATTCATTATATTCTCTTGCTCCCAGACGATGTGATCTCCCTTGTGGCTAATACCTCCAGTGGAAGAACTTGAATAGGATAACTTAAAAATTGCATCTTGCAGTGTTTTTTAATTCCCCCTACCAATCTTAAAGCATCTCATTTCTCATACACATTGCTTGCTGTTTCCATCGCTTAACTGTTTAGCTGCTGCTTCAAGCACTGGGCTGGTAAAGTAGAATTGTAGATATACCCTGGATACAGCAGCTCTACAATGGGACAAAACTGTGTTAAAATATAATACAGGATCTTTCAATATTTGAGACCAGACCTCTTACTCACATGGCAAGTGCTGTCATTGGCTTCAATATGGTTTCTCATCTCAGTGTTCCCCAGATTTAGAAAGGGCCTCCAAATCTTTCCAATACAGATTATGTTTATTTTGTGCAGTAAATGTGTCCAGTACAAAATTAACAAAGAAAAGAAGCAACCTAAATTATATCAAAGGACTGTTTAAGGATGATCTTTGAAAGGGAATATGGAGGAAAGTAAAGTAGGAGACATTGTGGATTCCAAGAGGTGCAAGGGAAGACAAAAGCAGATTCAAAATTAGTGAGGGTTGGAAGAGACAAACACTTCCAGAGTAAGGGCACTGGAGAATACCCCATTCCATGAGGTTTGATGGTTATGCCCATGAATAATCTCATAAGTGTAGCAGGCAATATTTACATGGACCCAGATTAGAATGACATGCTTGTACAGACTCTCATAGGTTAGAAAAAAGTGTAAGCAGAAGTAAGCAAGCTTTTTATAACAAATAAGTAGCAAACTGCTACTATTACCTGATTGTGTTCTTTGTTCATACTGTGAAAATCTGGATTATGTGTCACAGTTACTGCCACCACAAAAAATGACATGTATGTAGTTTAAAATATTTAAACTGTTAACAACTGTTTGAGTTTTGGATTATGCTTGTTAGGGTTTGCTAGATATACGAACTACATACTATGGTTCTGCTTTGTGACTGAATATACTTTTAAGTCAGGTTCCATGATTATACTTGTTGAATTAGAATTTGTGGTTCACAAATGTTCTCCAGCCTTTTTCTAAAATGTCTGTTTTCTACAAGTAGATAAATTTATTACAGTGTTTATAAATTTACATAAACACAGTGCAAATTCAGTCAAAGCAAATGAGTTTCAAAATTGAAATGGAAACTGAAACATTTTGCAGTATTCATCCCTCCCTGCTTGGGAGGCAGCCAGATCTCAAGAGGTTACAAGCTCAACTCAGTAAAACCAAAGATGTTCAGACCAGCATTCAGCACTGACGTTTGCGCCCGGACCACGACACTGGGCAATTATCTGGTCAACAACTTCCTCACCTCTGTGAGTTTAACTCATCACTGGTTTTAGGGATTTCTTATGCAGGTGCTTTAATGTAAACATCCTTGTCCCTTTTTTGAACTGAGGAAGGTTTAGTACCAAGGCATATGCTGGGTTTTTTTTTAGGGCTGCTTCCTATTCTTTCAGATTGTGCCTCTTCTTTCTGGAATCTCCAAGTTATAGAAACCTCCAGGAACTCTGCCTTCCTTTCACTTCAGTTCTTCCTCCCCTGCTCATTTTTCCTACTATGTGAGTCTAAGTCGCTCACTAACAGACCCATTTCCACAAGGTGAGATATGGAGAATAATGGAGGAAAGGAGTTAAAGAAATCCTTTTTCATGGCATATGATTTATTACAAAGAGAACTCTACACTCTTCTCTTCAGCTTTGTAAGGTTGCATTGGTTCATTGGATCAGTACCAGGTGAATCTCCAGATAATGCCGCACACAAAGCCAGAGAGTTCAAATCCACAAATGGCACTACCAACAGGGTTAGGATTCAAAATTGAAAAGGTGGTAGGGGGAGGGGGTGCACTCACTTTTTTTTTTTCTCCTTGGGCTTATTGCAATAAGAGTGGAGACAGAGGGTAATTGGTCTCTATTGTTGCACTTCGAAGCAAGAGTTATAGCAAGAAACTGCTGGGAGACTGCAGCCTGCAATATCATGCAGGAAGAGTAGGTGTGCAGTATAAGAGAGTGAATACAAGGGGAACACATGGAAGACTTGCTTCTTTTACTAAACACATAATTTAAAACCTGATATATTTGCGACATTTTACAAATTAACTCTCCACCTGCCTTTGAAGTCAGAGTCTTCATTAGTGTGTATTTCACTGTTTGGGTGCTTTGGGTTTACGATTTATGCATTTGCCTATTATTAAAGAGAATTCATTGAAGCCCACATGTTCTAAGGCAATTAGGTAGCAAGACATCCCAACACTCCAGCTACAGAGAATCTCCCCTCTCCCAACTCTCTCTGCTCCTCCCCAGCTTTCCGCATTTTTAATTTAGAGCTCTGGAAACCTTCACAAAGGCTATTTAACATAACCACTGCCGTGTGCTCCAGGCAGAGCTCAAGTGGCCATACAGAGCAGAACAGCATTAGCTCCCAAAGACCACATGGTGGAGTCGATGTTTACAGAATGAGCCCTGTATGGTGTACTGACATAATTTTAAATAGTACATGACGGTTAAAGATATGTTTCTCCATTTTCTGTGTAAACAATGTTAAATACGAATAAACACAAAGGGATATTTTTTCCTTCTGATGAATACATGCATTCCTCAGAGCTGGTAATAGGCATTACAGACGCACACACCAAGAACACACATCCCCACCTGACACGGGCAGACTCCCTTCTCTGATCTTCAGGAAGTATCTCAGTTCTAGTATTTAACTCTCCCTACACAACACAGTTAGGAGAATCATGCTCTGAGAGTGTGCCTGGGCTGTAAAATGGTAAAATCCTGTCACTAGCACAGCTCATCCCTGCAGCTAGCATAGTACTCATCTCTCCAGCATATTTTCCTGCATGACGCTCAGTTCACTTTTCAGTTTTTCAAGGGCCTGTTTCCAGCACATCCCCTGGGAGGCAAGTCACAGTTTAGTAAACTTCTCCCACAAGAAGTACATGTCTGGCCCCATGTGTGGATGTCTCCAAACAAATGTTCTGCAGGAGAAGGTCTCATCTGTCCTGCCCCGGAAGGTGTTCTTGGGACTCCCACTCCCAGCTGCAGGCTGAGTCACACTGGCACATCAATCTTGTGCACCCGGATGCTTTAACCAAGTCACTGAGAACACCTACAGCTCCACCGTTTTACAGCCTGATTCATTGTTTGGCCTTTTCAAAACCAAACATATCACTGACTTAATGAGAGCAGCACAAGAGACAGTGGTGATTTTCTGATCTTTGGATCTCAAAAAAATTTCCACTGCAGGCCTTGACCCTTCAGAAATTTCACATATATAGACCATAATGCAGTATTTTATGAACTTTCTTTCCTGATGAAGTCCAAAAGCCACCTGCAATTCATGGATCCCAAGCTGTAAATCCCTGAGAAAAATAACTTTAACTTCACATGTGCTTAATTTACTAGACTCCTGCCTTTGTGCAAGTGCTGTCAACAGGTCAAACTCCTCTAGGCCCTCCTGCTCAGTCTGCCTGATGCTTCCACACAATGCCCTAAAATCCTGTCTCCTTACAAACCTTTCCTTTCAGACAGGCAGACCTTCTTTAAACTTTTTATATGTCTTTTGTCATTCTACGTTCCTGAAAGTGGAGGTTGGGTGGATGTAAGTTGAAGACTTCACAGTGGTTCACAGAAAACAGCTGATATACACGTAAGCATTTCTGGAGACACAGCTCATCTTGAATCATAGTTTTGTTCCCACTTCTGCCCCTCCTCATGCTATGCAAAAAATCTGATACACAACATACCTCACAATTATTAGTGAATACTCCAGCTGCATTCCCCTACATTACAACATATTGCACATACTTCTTGGCAGATGAAGCTAGAAGTCCTGCTTAACCTACTCACCTTCAGGCAAGAAGTGTCATGTTCCCTGTAGACCAACATTATATGAACACCCTCAAAAGATGGTTCAGCTTTTACTATCAGACCTATTACACACAGAAAGCTGCAGTCAAAGGAACCAACATTAATGTCACAAAGTTGAGCTCTTAAAAGTTTGGATATGCCACAGCTGCAAGGATACACACAACCTTCATTCAGCCCTGTCTGTCATTATCATGACACAGCCTTTAACTACAGGAGCACAGGGTGGTTTTCCACAGGGCTCTTGTTTTATTCTGTGCATAGGATCAACGCTGCTCATTAATGAGCGGATTATTCAATATTTTGGCTTTTCCTTATTGTTCAATATGCAGCCCTAGGCTCCTGCTTACTGTGTGCTACTCAAAGCCTGCTCTGCGGACAGAGCTATTCAGTCCTTCAATGCTTTTTCTAAAGTGTTTAGCACTGCAGGAGACAACTGCTTTATAAACACTGATGGACTAATTTTCCCAACAGCACTGGTAAAAGAGGGGATCACATTGTCCCCAATTCATAAAAGAGCAATTAGAACAAAAGTGATTTGCATAAGAGACACCTGATAATTTGGGCCACCATATCCAAAAGGCCAAAGACAGGATTTTTGTTTAACAGGACTCAGATTTATGTAGCATGTTACGTGTTTGGCATCAAACTTACTGATTTGAGCTAAAGCTGACTATACTCAAGGCTCCTCCACATCTGATCCCAAAAGGACACTATGACTGGATAGAATGTTAGAAACATCCAAGTTTGTGGGATTAGGACAGATGGAGGTTACTGTAAGATGGTAAGATATTACTGGATCCTGAATGGCGTTTGGGTATTTTTCAGTTATACCTTAATTCAGCCATTTTGCTTGGCTTTGGTTCCCAGTACTACTGCATTCAATTGTGTCTGAGAACCTGCTCTAATACCTGGTGGTTGGGGTTAGCACTGTGCCTGATATTGCCCTTACTCTCTCAAATAAGACTAAATGGTTACTCCACTACATTACAGGCTAGCAGACTATTTGCATCCAGAACATCACTTGTGCAAAGGCACCGGTGCTGCACTCACATTCTCAATAGGTCATGCCAAAACTCAGGCAGAAGCAGTCCATCTCCATATCACAAAAGCCTTTTCCTCTTTGATACCCTGAAGTGAGTGTTTGACTTGATACCAAAACTGTCAAGAAGGTTTGTGCTATTCTGACAAGATAACAAGCAGAAAAGCAACACAGGACTGGCAAACTGCGGGCTGAATGCTAACTAGCAAGGCTTAACTGTCCAGCACCAGAGAGCATGATTGCTGGCTTCCTTCTATAACTGTGTTTGCTAACAGGCTCTATCATACTTACGTGTTTCTCACTCCCATACAATGCCAGAATATTGATTGTATTCTTGCATAGTCTTGCCAAGGTCTGCAAGACATTCAGCTTGCAAACAACCTTTTGGATACATGAGTATTCATCTGTTTGGGTTGGTGGGAGGCAAAGCCCCTTTTATTGTCTCTGCACAGTGTTACTCAACCCATACACATTGCCTGCAAGCAGCCTACCCCTGCTTCATTACTATCATTTAGCAGGTATCATTTTCATCAAAAGTTAGAGTGAGAGATATGTCCATTAGCCAGGCACTCCAATACAAAGTCTCTTTACCACTATTAACTGAGAAATTTACAATTGTATGGAAAGTCCTGAGCAAAACCTTAGGTCGCTTATGCAACCTAGGGAAAAATTGCAATGCCTCAGTTCTTCTCTTATAAAAATAATTATCAACTCTCCATGGTATTTTGAGAGGAAATACAGGAAGGATTATGAAGTACTTTGGGGCTATAGTGCTGAGGATATATTAGTCTCTACAGATTGAGATAAGGTGATTTATGGAATTGCAGAAAGATTTTCTGATAGACCCTGAATTTTGGTGACGTTCACTTCCAAAAAGATTGCATTACTTCACACTTAACCACTTCTGAAATGCCTGTAAGAGCAATAAGATATCCCAGTCCATTTTGTGAAATCCTCAGGGGGTTTGTGTATAGAAGGGGGATTGTATGGGGTTGTTTCATTGTATCAGTGAATGTTTATTCTACCCCCACCCCCCTGTAACTAAAGATATTTTCCTCTCAAATGTATCCTATTCTTACTCTAATTTTCAAGGTCATCTGGCCCACTGAGCGTGTTATGTATTGTTGTCTAACTAAAGAGAAAAGATTAACCTTATTCTATTAAACTGTTTTAGTACCTGCCGGCTGACTGCTCTGCAGTAGCAAAGGGACAACGTGGCCAAGTCAGTTAAAAAAAACAAACCAAAACCCAAGCAAAACACACACCAAAAAACCAGACTGTTTCATCTTTGAAAGGCCACCAGAAACTCTGAGCATGAAGCAAATATTCTTCCTATAATCACTGCTGTGATAAAATAACAAACATTCCATAGCAGAAATAATACGAGTGTCTTGTTTGTCACATAACATTTCAGGAGATGGCAGGCAAGCTATAAAGCCCTGATCTGTCTCTGATTGCAATCAACAAAAATCCCCGATGCTTTTGAAGGGAGTTAAATTGGGCTCAGATCTTTTCAAATCATTTAAGAGGCAGAGTTTTACCATCCGAGCTTCACTGCATGGTAGTGCCTCAGCCCAAATGACACAGAAAAGGAGGAACTATTTGACAACATGGTAGTCCCCATTCCATCACCAATTTCTACCTCAAATCACTTAGGATTTGTATTTTCCACCAATGCCATCAGTTAAGCACACTATACGCCCTAGAAGGCAAGATACCCAGCAAAGATATATTTCTCATAATACTCCATGACATCTCCCCTTACTAACTTAAAACAATTTATGAAGGGATTTGGTGCCATCGCATGAGATATGGGTCAGTTGTCCAATACGGATGCTTGTCCGATGCAGAAGAATGAGAATGTAAGCACACAAACTGTAACTTCTATCAATCACTGCAATGCACCAGCAGAATGTGATTTGATACCAAGCCAAGTTGAAACTACACATTCTGATTCTGGAGCACTGAAACATTTCATTGCAACGAATAATGGTACAATGAAAGATTAGTTTGAGAATCCTGATGAGAATGTTAAATCTGAAAAACTAGACATTCATGGAATCAGAGCATTTTCTTTTTTGTTGTTATTATCCCTCAAAAAATAGGCACTTGAGTGTCAGAAAAGCAATTTTTGTCTATGTCCTGGTTTCAGCTGGGATAGAGTTAATTTTCTTCCTAGTAGCTGTTATAGTGCTGTGTTTTGAATTTAGCGTGAAAATAACATTGGTACATTTGTAGTTGTTGCTAAGTAGCGTTCATACTAAGTCAAAGATTTTTCAGCTTCTCATGCCCTGACAGTGAGAAGGCTGTAAGGGCACAAGAAGTTGGGAGGGGACACAGCCAGGGCAGCTCACCCAAACTGTCCAAATGAATATTCCATACCATATGATGTCATGCCCAGTATATAAACTAGAGGGAGTTTTTGAAGACAAAGAGTGCACCCTTCAGTTTAACTATGTCTCTCTGGCATTATAGTCTATATGATTTTTCTAGTGAACCCTCCTTTCAGTCAGTCAGAAATTACTGATGAATGTTAAAGCAGTGTGATACATAGGTACATTAAAATCATGTAAGCAAATTGAAACGAATGAGCTCAACCATATATTGGTTCACTGGCAGCCTTATCCATTGTCATTCAGAAAGTAAAGTGAATAGGAAGAGCACAAGTGCAATGTTAATCTAGCCAAGTTTTATAGGGAAAATTATATTTACTGTAGTAGCACCTCTGAGAAATTCTTAAGCCTGACACTGTCAGCATCACAAGTGTAGAAGCCAGCCTATGTCATTCTCTGTTGAGATGGTTAATGTTATACTTGTTCTGTTAAGCACATTACATATGAAATGAAAGGTGCCATGGCAGCAGAAGGAAATTCAGTGCAAGATCATCTCATGGTTAAAAAGTACAAATGCTCATGTGCTTGTGCATACTACAGCACTTAATACCTTTTGCTTTTCCATACTGGTTGTTGTCAGAGTTCCATTTCCTCACCACATTTGCATTAGAGCAACAGAAGTGATAATTTTCAGTCTTCTTTCTTAAGGAAAGATACTTGAATAAGTCTTGAAACTGTGTGTGCATGTGTGTTTGGGAGGGGAAACGTCAGGCTTAGGGAGGGAGATGCACTTAAAGCTCTTTTGTAAATTTGGCCAGTCTTGACCTCTGCTCTTCATCTGGCTCCCTGTGAACTCTAGATGGAAGAGAGAAGAAGTACAGTGACATGGCAGTGCCATGAGAAGCAGTCCTTGCAGACAAAAATTGGAAGTCTGAGAAGAGTTTTTGGCTTTTTGCTTGAAAGATTCCAGCAGATATGCCTGGCCCTAATAATCACTTCCTCCTGTCCCAGGATCCAGACTCCGCACAGGAGAATGCTGCATTTATTTCAACCAAGGTTGTTACTTTAAGAGGGTTAAGCTCTACCATGTCTAGCTGAAAACAGAGAGGAATTTAGAGATGCCAGCACATTATATCCTAAATCCTGTCCTATAGCACTGGAGGGAAAAGACTTATCATTTGACTTGTCTACTTTTAGTAAAAGGAAGCAAGACTGATGAGGTCATGCTGTTGTGCCTGTAACATTTCAGTAACTTTTGTTAGCTAGTGAACTTCAATCAAATCGATAGTAACTTCAAAGATTTTCAGTTCCTCTGAATTCTATGAATATAGGCAGCTAGGCAGAAGAGAAGGAGGGAGATCCTATGAACATCTCCGCTGAAAAGATTGTTATGAAGTCAACCTGTATTAGGCAACAGGGAACCCACAGAGGAAAAGACCTCCTGTATTATGACTTTTTAAGCCTGGAGATTTTAAAACCTTGACTGTAAAAAGACCTAAGTAACCAACATAACTCTTAAAGTTAGCTCTGCTTTGAGAAGGGACTTGATCTGAAGACCTCCAGAGGTCTACATTAATCTTTTTTTTCCCTATAATTCTGTTTAAGTCTCAAGTATAGAGAAAGTTTCAATTGCTGCTCATACCTCAGTAGACACCAGAGAACCCAGCTGCAGGACAGCAGCGTTTGCAGGCTCATGGAATGACTTATTTTTCTTTATGCATATTTGCAGCCTCACACAGTTCAGCACCCTTGAGATAAAATCCTATAGCAAAAATGTACAATGAATGAGAACACATATGAGTGGGAAGTGGAGGAGCAAACAGATTTCAATTTCAAGCTTTCATGGCTTAGCATAAACAAACATGAAACAATCCAGCCTCAGAATATAGAGGTGGGAGTGGGATAATGACAGTGTCCTCCAGACATGCAGGGCAACTGAGAACTAGGGAGCCTGGAGCGAAGAGAACATTTCAAAAAATGTTTAAAGCCTCAGGAAAGTTAGAAGCAAAGATGAATCTTGCCCAATTCATTCACCAGGGCTGTAACAACAATTATCTTCAGACACTGCTACCCCCCAGATTGTCAAAAATAAGTAAGCTCTGTCAAATTCTGCTTTCTCTTTAAAGACAAACTTTTAAAATCTCAGTTAAAATTCAGATTGGGTGACTAGATTTAGGAAACATAAGAACAGTCTATAACTTTCTAGAGAAAGCCACAGAAATAGCTTCTGAAGAACTCACACTGAGCTGAGTCTCGGTATGAGCCTGTAAAGTCTATTTGACTTTTATATTTTTCCTTCCTTTATTTTTCATAAATTCATCATCTGCCCATATCCAAGCTGACATGGGACTAAAACTCAAAATACTCATCTGAGATCTAGAAACTTTTAGTGATAGACAGTGCATTGATCTTGTGGTGATTATGAAGTGATTGATTAGAGAGATTTCTTGCTTCTATTACAGATTCTTGTAGACATTCATTTGAGCTGTAAATGGGCAAACGAAGAAAGTTTGTCTTCCCAGCTGATTTGCCCATTAGTTTGCTGTTTCCAACAGTAGTAAAAGCAATGATTAACTGAGTAGATTCTTGGTCACCTGCAGTGCCTCCCATGGTAAGTCTGTTCTGAAGCATTGTTGACAAGAACAAGTAACACTAGTTCAGACTTCACGCCTAAGTCTCTAAAACCACTGCATCTGTCATGACAAAGCAAAGTGCCAGTCCTTATTTTCCCAAGCCATCCTACAATGTCATCTTTCTGATGGGGTTCAGGAATCAGTCCCTTCAGCTATACTCTGTCCTGAGAAGTACTTCAATATTTGGCAGGCAAGACAGAAAATCAACAGTCCTTATACCTGGCTTGTTCAAGGTAAGACTAGAATCTGAGTGGTGTGGCTTCATCTGTGGACTAATTTAGTTCTTTGATTTTCGTAGTTAGTGCTCCCACCTTAGAGTATTTCAGGAGCTGATTCTTGTTCTTTCCTCCTGACCGAAAAAAAAAAAAAAAAATGCAAGGCAGCTTGTTTGTAAAGCTCATGAAATGGGGTTACTGGAGGCATGTAGAGAAAAGAGCAGTTCACTACCTTCCAAACCAAACCATTCCTTTACATTGGCTTGATCTGAACACCTGCCAAGAACATTGTTTATCCCTATCTGAAACTCAGAGGGCAGAATTAATAAAATAAACCAAACTTTGACAGTAGTGAAATGGATCACCCTGATCACATATGTGCTTGAAAGAGAAGATGGAGGTAAACAAATTTGAAGCTTACAAAATTAAGTGATTCATCTGTAATGGAAGCACATGGAAAGAATAGTTTCATGGCCAGGAAAAGAGGAGATGAAAATTACTTTATCCACTTTAAAAGAAAATTTCTTGAAGCCTGGAAGAAAATAACAGAAGCAAAATTAAAAAAAAAACAAAACAAAACAAAACCAAAACAAAATGGCCCAGAAGAGCTCTGAAAATCCAATCTCTCCCATCAGCCTCCAGAAAATGGATAACCTATGCGTGGTATGATTGAATTTCTCCGTTTCATCACCCTAGTGGTAGCATCTTGTATGAAACTCTGGTTTATGAATTGAGTTTTGAGAGGGACCTGAGAGAGCAGGAGTTATACCAATCTAATCAGGATGTGACAAACACATGCATCAAAATGTTGCATTGTCAAGATTCAGAAACCGCTTAATTCCAGAAAGATTTTAAAGTTGAAAAAGCACTTTTGTCAACAGGATTAGAAATAAGGAGGAAGATGACAATCCAGGTGGAGAAAGATAACATAATTTTTTTTTCAAAGCATTGTTTCAAAAATTAGGCCATGTTCCAAAATGGTTTCTAACTTCTCAAACAAACCTATGTTCTGTTCAAATGAAGGGCACACATCTACCTCCATTTATTCTATTTTCTGAAAATATAATTATGGAATGAAAAGTATATGAAACTATATACATATAAACCACCAGACAACATTCTGAGCTAAATATCCCAACAAAGCAGGTTAAATATAAAAAGAACGAGCTAACATCGTCACACAGCGAAGAAGTGTGCTAATGCCACTGCCACATAGGAAAGAAAGTAAGATTCATGAGATTGCTTTGTAATGGCTCCTAAACAAAAACAGTGCACAGAAACAGTCCATGATTGTCAATAACATGAGGCCAAATCAGAAACCATGTGCATGTAAGAGAGATGACATCAAATGCTTTCTTCAAAAGAAAAACATCACAATCACTTTGTATTTCCCTCGTCTCAGCTTGCATTTCCTATCTCAATACCGAAGATAGCTTCACAGGCTAAGTACAGATTATCAAAATATTCAAGGTGATTGAATGGATTAGTATTATTGTTTAGTGCAATGCAAGGTGGTAGAAAAATCCATGGAAAAGAAAGATCTGATATCTGGACAGCCACTTGAAATTATACAGCTCACACATTGAAATTTTACATTTTTTGTAACATCATCAAGTGGCACAGTAGATGCCTGAAAACAGTTCCAACTAAAGAGTGAGATTTAAAGCTGGGGATCTTGAGCAACATGTGGAACAAAATTAACTAAGTAAACTGCCATCTTGTTTGTCACACAAATAGAAAATCCATATGTTAGTGCCGGAGGCAAAAATAACATGTTCTAACAAACTACACATAACAAAAAATCTGAAGAAACATTTGTCTGTAGGAGAAGGGTAAAAAAAAAAAGAAAAAGAAAAAATGTAAATCCATCTAGAAAAGTCCAGAATTTATCTCAGGAGGAATTAATACTGTAATAAATGCCAGTCAGGTAGAAAGCATAAATGCATGGCATCCTCACCATTCTGGCTATTATAATCACATCCAGCAGCTTACTTTGTTTTCCATACCCTTGCAGAGATCCACGTTTTAGTTACAGGCTTAGTGATGTTATGTTCCCATTAGGTCACAAGAATGTAATTATCACACAGACTATTTCATGCCATGACATGGCTGTTTGGTTTATTTCTAGGTATCCAACTTTAATAGAGTGAAGTTCATGTCAAACTATGAACAGTTCCACATAACCTGTAATTAGGGATGGAGATTTTGCATTCAGACATTACAATCCTACATAGTTTTATTTGTTTCTAGAGCCAAAGACTTTGTAGTTCAAGAGCTGAATCAAATACCCCAAAATTCAGGCTGAGGTTCTTGGAGATTTCACAAACATTAATGAAATGCCCTCCGATGCTTCAGTGAGGCAGGTGCATAGTATTAGTTTCACTTTGCAACTAAAAAAACTGAGAAACAGAGGGGGATAGAGTGAATCATCCAAAAATCATTTTGGACTTGTCTGCCAGAGTCATATATAGAAATCAGGATGCTGCAAGAAGTAAATAAATCACCTCACTCCCTGGAAGAAGCAGCAAAATATTTGGTTAATTTAAACTGCATGCATCCTTCCATGTTTCTGGGTTACAGCCAGTAAAGGAAATACCACTATTTTGAGCAAGGTCATTTCCACAGAAAGTCCAGGCAGACCTTCAACCATAAGTAATGTGTGCAAAACACAGGTATCCTCACAATAATTTTATTTGAATGTTTAAGATCCAAGATAATGGTATAAGGATTTGAGATATCTCAACAAGCCTTATATATCTGAAGAGAACTTGAGTTCCAAATTTACTCTTGTCCTCTCATAGTAATTATCAAGGCAGAAGTAAACAGCAAATGACACTCACCAAGTGGACATAGGACAGCTAAATAAGCCAGGTTAGCCAAATCATCTTCAGATATGAAAGAGTAACTTGCCCTAGACTGGGCAGGGCAACTTTAGCCAAGCTATAAACAAATTAATGTGGATAGTCTCTCCAGTGTAACAGAACATCTTAACAGGTGCATATTGGGGGAAATTAATATGTTCAAAGGGTCCTGCTTGACCAAGCACTACAGATACCTCCCCACTCCCAAGAATGTAATATTCAAGCTTAACTGGAAAACTTACAATATATTATTTGTGCTAAAAAGGATGTTTACTTTTTAATTCTCTTGACAGCTTTGACAAGATGACTATCTGATGGAGGTTCAGAGATAGATGTAAAGCAGAAAAGGCCAATTACCAACTTTTTTCTCCTCCAGAAATATTTGAAACTGTTTCTGGATAATGAACAATACACAAACATATCATTGAAAACTGAAAGATGATTTACCTTTCAGTAAAGGGGCAATCACTGGGCAATCAGCACGGTAACCAGGACAATTCTCAAACGAAGAGTGTCTCTCCAAATTTGTGTTCATAGCTCTTCTGACCTCCCCCCATTCCTTGAATTATAAGTCAGGACTCCAATTTGCCAACACCAGCATTCTCCACACTGGCACAAAATCATGCTCTGCAGCCATCTCTGTGGCTATATTGCTCAGCAAACTAGAATCATTAACGTGGTGCACAGTTTGCGCAAACTAAAAAACAAAATGAAGGAATTAACATTGTAGAAACCCAAAGTCCTACTGCAAACGGGGCATTTGGCTTTTATTACTCCTCTGTTACAGGAACTTTTGAAGAGAAACTTTTAAACTTAAGGGATTGAAAGGAGTACTATATGCAGTGGCAGCCATCCCTGGACAAAACTAAATGTACATATCAAATATGACTAGACAGTCGGGGGATGAGGGACGATGCAGAAGCACTCTGACAAATGACAGCAAAAGTGTTAAATTCGCAATTCAAGGGGACAAATGGTGGTGGTGGTAAAGATGTATAGAAGCAGTAGATCAGTTATCAGGATAAGAAACTATGGACTGGGGAGACTAAAGATAAGGAAGTGATGAATAACATAGGGATAGAAGTGTGGGGGGGGGGAAGATCTGAGCACACGCTTGGTCACAAAAAACAGAGAGTGCCTAGCCAGAAGACAGAGACATTCAGAGTGTCCAGAGGTTACTGTGTCACTGTATATGACATACAGAGAATGAGAGCAATCACAAAGTTTGGCTTCTAGATCTATTTCTAGAGCGTCACCCAAACTCAAGCCACAAATGTAGTCATCATCATGACACATACAGGATTCCCAGGCGAAAATGTGACCAATGGTAAAGTTGCATTTGGAAATATCTCAAAATTGAAAGACAGACAAAAGGAGGAAGCCATAGAGAAAGAAAAAACCCCACAAGATACTTAATGCATTACTGAGATCAGTATAGTAATGCCAGCATATGGCACTGGCTTGTCACAAATAAGACACTTGACTAAATAGTCTGTTGGTTTAGTCTTCTGTAGAAGTTCTAATGTTCTTAGAAAACACTTCAGTGCTAATAAGGGATCAGATTGACCACTTATGTGTGGTTACTGAGCCAGAACTAGAGTCTAGTTATTGATAGCAACATCTGGTACTATTACATTTTTTTAATGCAATAAAAAAAAAATAATAATGCAGTGGACCAGAATCACAGTCAAGGTAAATTGCTACAGCTCTATTGATAACCATATGTGTGGATATCAGTAAATTTATGACAGCTGGAGAGCAGATCTTCAGAATCATGTTAAACAGTTCGAGAAAGGAAAGATGAGTCTCGCTCTAACCCCACTCCCCTCAACTCCTGCAAGTTAACAGGGTTAGAGAAATCTGTCCATATGGCAGTTTAGCCCACTTACTGTAGCTGATACAAATCAGTTTCTTGGAATCCCCCACTGAACGCTGACAGCTCTAAGTCACCAGTCTAGAGTAGATAACTAACTTTTAGATGGCTAAGAGCTAAACAAAATTAATCCAATTTGTATTATTCAAAAAGGTGTTTGAAGTGTAGGTGGTGTTATACCTACTAAGCGAAGTCCAGAATCTATAGGGCTAGATCTGACACCATGAAGATAGGAATCCCCTAATCAGGTACACAAAGTCATACAGGCTTTTCAAAATACTATAACCTCAAGGGAAAATTTGTCCTCAAGCAATTTCAAGTCAAGTTTCACAACCTAAAGAGGTGTATCTTTTTCTTCACTGAGTTTTCCAAATGTAGAATCCAAACCTTTGAAATTCTCCCATATCTCATTTGTAAGCCTCTCACTGCATCCCAGTGAGAGTAGATGAGAGGCATAATTGAAAGTGGGACATATGGGCATCAAAACAAGCAAAATGACCCCCTCCTTCCTCTTTTTCTTTTTTTCTTCTGGTTCATGCTTCTAAATGAAATCCCAGGGTGTCTTCCAACTGCTACTCAGAGCTGTCACAGAGAAGGCACACATAGAGAGCACTTAAACGACTGACTGACCTATTTCCATCCTCATTGATGCTGCTGCATCTGAACCCTTCGTTCTGAATTCTACACACATACGTGCGCAGCAATTTTCCTGTATATTCCCTTGAGGAACTATTTCTGAAGTCTAACCTCAGCTCCTAAAGGAGCTCTCTGTTGCCTCCCGAACAGCTGTTAACCCTATGGCCTAAGTGCCCTCCTTAATTAGGTTAACTTTGGGAGTCTTCCCTTTAGAGGACACAAGGAGAGCTTTGGCTCACTGACTTGTCCTCCCTTGTATCAGTTCTGTTCTCCACTGAATGCTGCTCTATATCCAAGGAACCTGTATACAAGCATACTTCCATCCCTCTTAAAAATGCAAACACACAAAACACTGCTCCATAATGAATAAATCCAAAAGTGCATTAATAGCTGCAAACTTCTGGCAACTGAATTCACGTGCACCACAAAAGACCACTGAAAAAATCACCCAAGTGGCTAGTCCCTTCCCGCAGCACTCAAATCAATGAGCCTCAAGAATGGCAAAAGGTGTCCAAAGCTGAAAGGTTCTCAAATCCTCCCTACCTCTTCTGCTTTGTTACCATATGTGACTTCTGTGCTACTCTATGCCACTTTCCAGGAAGAAGCACTCACTGTCTCGCTGAACTTCAAAGATACAGAAAAGTTAATTAGATAAAATGAGACTTCCAAAGAAAAAGTTTGTGTGAAAAGACCTTCAACAAAAGATTTTAATGAAATCTCTGATCCAAGGAACTGCAATACAGAGTGGTAGCAGTATTCTTATCATAGTGGAACCAATGATGCTTAGGAGGAAACTTTTCTTAGTTGTTTTTCCAAAATGTCTCCTTCTCATGCTTTCAATTAAAAGATATATAAAATAAGAAATGAAAAAAATGTTAATGAAGGCAATATGAAACATTACAAAAATTATTTTTAATATGGTCACATTATTCTTTATTGGCCCCGAAAAAGGTTAAAGTAAATGTTGTTTCATTATTTTTTTTTTTTATATCAGTGGTCTGACATGAACAAGTATAATTATTGCATCTGCAATTTTGTATCAGTCTCTCAATAAGTTTTCTATTTCTACGTAATATGTTTTTGTCTAGAGGGAAGCCCTGGTCAGTAGGGTGTGAAGTGCTGCAAAATGCTGTTGATCTTTTGGGAAGTAGAGCATGCTCTTGCAGGAGGTTTTTAGAAAGCTATGCAGAACTGGACCAGAAAACTAGACTTTGAGAAGCCCTGAAAATTGTGATACCTTTCAGAATCTTGACACACATACTCTGAAATGCCAGAGGAGATCCTTAATTCATCTAGGCTAACTTTTTAAAGCAACAACCCTTTGAGGACACCACACTTCTACAGACGTGCTCACAAGGGAGGAAAAAGTTTGGTCTTGTTTGCAAGCCTCCTAAGACAACAATCTGCTACTTGCCTTGGCAGCTTGTTTCCCCACTTGAAACATTTATTTTCCTCCAAATATTTCACTCTCCAAATATTTTGGTCACATCCTCCTTTGCTAAGTTTTCAGCACCTGCCTTACCCCTCTGACTGACTGTGGGCATGATGGTGGTGTCAGATTTCTATATTGAACAGAATTCATCTTCACTACAAGATGATTCTATGATAAGTTTTCCAGACCTCAGACAGATCTTTGCCTCACTCCCATTTCAAACCTCCCAAAGCAAAGTCAGTGTAACGAGGCATATTAGCTAGTAAGAATTAGCCCAGTGACTTGACTGAGTTCTTTCAGTATCTCAGCGCACCCCACATGCATATAAGCTTTTCTGAACACTTAGGACAGTGTCACACGAGCCCAGGCTAATAAAAAGTATCTGACGGTTACTCCACTCAGTATTTCCACATCAAATAGTGGCAAACAGTAGTGGCAATGGTACATCAGCCAGGTGTAACAAACCAGCAAGCAAGTCAAACCAACACAGACTAGCAAGTAAGGAGAGAGAGAAGGCCCCGCTCCCTAGCAAATGATCAGCCATGCTCAGAGCAGATTTTAGCTCTTACACTCTGGCTTTGTTTATGCCCAGGCATAAAACAGAGCATCAAATGTTATTATGATCCTGCTCCCCACATTCATTCCCAAAAGTCTCCTAAATTCTGTTTGCTGTCAAGGCCTGGATTGCCACCAAAATTCTCACCAACGGCAATCTTCTGTCATTTCCTACTGGAGCTCACATTTGGTATGTCTTGTGGGTGGTAGACATCACATCCTTGTCTGCCAATTATAAGGTAGCCAATTCTTGATTTCTTGTTAACAGTTTCTGTCCCATAGCATGTTGCTGGAATCAATGGGGATTAGGCACTCATTACATTTAAAAATATGCCCCAGAGTAGCTCAGTCCAGGTACTCAAATTACAGCAAGCATCATTGGTTGAAAGGTAATTTAAGTGCCCAATCTGTGTGAGAATCTCTCAGAACTACACCTAGGCTCATAATTCAATTAGGTATTACAGCACTAAAGTCAGACCTTCGCTCCTAATCTCTGGGCAGAGGATTTGGTATTTTAAAGAGACAGAAAAGCAGACAACAGAAACTTTCTCTCCTGTTCAGATGTATATACTAAAGGGCAGTTCTTCAGCTTTTTCAGGAGAAGACAAACTCCTACTTACTATAGTTGGAGGTGTGTAATACAGGCAAATGTCCATTTAATGATAACACCTCTCTGAAGGACTTTTTTTTTCAAATTTGAGATAAAGAGAGTTCTGAAAACAACTCAGAGCATGTTGATTTTTTAGGACAACTGGAAATAGTCTCCAGTGGAGGCTTGAAGCATGCAGCTGTTATGTTCTTGTTACTTACAGGTCTGAATTTCTTGTAGACAGCCAGGATCTTATTTGTGATGGCATCAACTGCTTCCAGAAATACATCTTCACCTAAAACTACATCCACTTACGTGCAAAAAAGAGAGCTACAGATCTAGTTCAAGAAATCTGCCCTTTACCAGAAAGCCTTCTGGTGTTTTTTGTAATGTTTTTAATTGATGACCCACAAGCACATGGAAAAGTCCTATTTATGAGATGAAACTGTAGACAAAGGTAAACATTTAAAACTATATATGCCAAATATTTCTGTCTTTTTTTTTTTTTTAACAAGCAGTTACAGAAGCTCGAGAGAGAGAGAGAGAGAGAAAGAGAAAGAGAGAGAGGCAAGGTGTAATTCTGTCCTGCAGCAGAACATTCTCCTCCACATTCCATTCCTCATATGCTGCATGTCCTGAGATGCCCCATCCTGCCCCAAAAGAGATCCTTAGCTAACAGCACAGAAGCAGCTGCTCTGGTCCCAACACTGATGCATTTATGCCTTCAGGGAATCCCCTGGGAAATTTTACTTGCAGCTAGTTTAGGCCCACTTCTCCTTTTGGACTCATTTGTACAAAGGAACAAAATCTGGTGGTGGGAGCTGTCTTAGGAAGCCAAGCTGTTATCACCACTTGTGGGGCAGAACAGGATATCTGGCTTGTAAGAGATGAGAAATGCCCAACATGCCACCGATACATATGCATCTGAATGGAAACAAGCAATAAAGCACAAATCAAAAGAGAAAGCTTCATCCATCTGAAAATCCACTTCCCCTTCTATTCCATTTGCAACATAAATAACTATAGAGCTTTTCCATGGGATCAACAGGGAGCTATAGTTTAAATTCTGAAGGCAAAAATGTCAAACTTGACGATTTTGACATGTTACAGAAGGGCCTGTATTTTTAAAAACTGCTAAAAACTCTTCCTCTGGACTCCAGAAGCCTTTGACATACCTTGTTGTAAGCCACTAAAGCTGCAACTCCCAAGAACCACTAGTTGCTTACAAAAATTCTAAGCACAAGCCTCCAAATCCAGTGCAGACCTAGGACTTTCCTGACAAGTAGAGCAGGACTGTCCAGATGGATACCTGCACACCATACTGCTCCAACAGGATGTAGTGAGAAGGGCACAGGAGTATGCGAAGAGCATAGGACTGATGTCCAGATTCCATCTCCTTTTATTCTATTTCTGACGGAACTAAATACCAGCTTTCACCTTGACCACTGGTGAAAGTCACATTGAGACCATTTATTGAGCTCAGTTTAATACAATTTATAAAGATATAAGAATATACAGTATTTTTTTGAAGACTAAATAAGAGATGTGGAAAGAGAGATCCATTTACAAAGAATGTGGCCACATTATTTTCTTTGTTCGTGCCAGCAATTATTCATGGCCTGCTCCCAACTTATTTGTTCCCAGTTCCATGCTCCAGGACTTTTATTTTACAGGCTAGAGATTGTATATTTTCAATAAAAAAACACAGGTTTTTTTCATGTTTGGCTTAAAACAAAGCACCATGCCTGTAATGAACATAATCATCATTGAGAAATATGCAGGTACAAACAATTTCTGATCATGCTAGCAATGATCAAGTGGTCAAAGCTGACCTTCCTTCTGCAGACCTGGAACAGCTACAGGGCTTATACAGCTTCAGCCCAACATCTAAGGCAAGTGTTCAAGGAAGCATCAGCAAAAGTTAGCTAGTTTTTCTGAGAAATTATGAAGTTCTATTTTGTGATGTTTCCTCTTTACCCTGTCACACTTACATGATATCAAACCATAAACCCTTCTGCACTGGATAGTTGAAAGAAGAAGCCTCTAGCTTCCACTGAATCTGACGCGATTTTGTCAGTTGAAAGGAAGAAATTATCTCCAGAACTCATAGAATAGCTCAATTAGATTAAAGTTCATACACAGTGTGCCAAAATTTCCCAGTCAAACCAATAATTTAAGAAAGACCATGAGATCACTGGCTATATGGGCTTCTTGCAAAAGAAAACTATTAGCACTGTACAATAGCTTGAAAATCATACATTTTAAAGCCAGAAAGAGGGTGTGATCATCTTTCTTGATCTATCATTCACACACAGACCTCCCTTGAAGCCATTCCCACTCACAAAAAAATCCCAACAAAACAAACAGAACCCCAAACTGATCTTTTAGGAAAATAACTTTGATTTTCAAACAGTCCATCAGGAAAAATACACCACAGTCTTTAATCATCTCCTCAAGGACTTGAATTTTCATTTCTTAAACAGCGTGAAGACATTCTACTCTTTTATGGCCCCTATTATACAGAAAAGTAACCTTCCTGTTGCTGCATGTTAGTATATTCCTTATGTACGTATTCAGACTCAGGTAATGGACTGATGAGTCCCCACACATGGTCTCAGGTCATGTCACTCATTCCTTTACCTGCTGCCTGATACCAAACAAAGCTCCAGGACTGTCTTGTCACACACAAATTTTTCTCATTCTCTTATTCGTGTAGTTCTTCAGAATGGGTCAAACCTGTGTCAAACACAACTGACTACACATCTACAGACCGCACTTGTCCGACTGGCTTTTGGAAGTTGAATTTCTCAATATTCCAGGTAACAAGTAATAATTTGAGATAGATCCAAGACACAAAGAGCACAACTAAGTGATGACATGAACTCCAAAACTCCTAGTTTTCATAAACAGAATATTTATTTAGACCTTTTCAGACAAGAATCAGAAATAAAAGTCTGAGATAGATTCATTGTTCAAAACATTCTGGTTAGTTGGATCAAGAAAGCTGTGGTTGTCTCTTCCTCCAGCTCAAGACGAAAAAGGACTGGACTGGGTTCTTCTAAGGTAGCAGTCATTTTACTTCCATGAGAATTTATGAATCCTCAGCTGTGTTGTTACTGTTAACAAGAGCTGACAGTTAAATGCATTTCATTAACAGAAACTAGAATGAGAATGACAAGACTTTAGCAGATGAGATCTGTAATTGAAAAGGTGACCAATGTAAAAGGAATAAGAACTGTCTGCTAGGATTGCATTTGCCTCTCCAATAACAGCATATCTCCTGGATGTGACCTGCCTTTTTTTTTTTACACTCTTTAGCAAAGCATCAGCAAGATGGAGATGTCAAGAATAAACCCATGCCAGCATCCACTCCTCCTTCCATGTAAACAGCAGGAGTAAAAGTAAACCCTACTGGAAGAATTAAAAACAAGAAGGATCTTAGCAGCTAAAAATGTACAGAAGATTATAAAAGGCATAGCAGAAAGTAAAGGAGATAGACTGGCAGCTTGTCAATTGATGCTTTTCTGTCTTGGAAGAGCAGACAGAAGATCTATCCAAGGACAACTGCTGGGGTACAAAATTTGCTGGGAGTGTTTGCATGGAATAGATATTCTCACTGTGTAACTTCCTCAGTAGCAAGCATTGCCAAAGCATTGACTGGTCCTTGAACGTATTTGGATTTCCAAAACATACTAAGCAAACCTACCTCCAGATGCACAAAATGACAATTTAATCCAGATGTAAGACAATGGGTTGAACAATAATACTTCTCAGCTGCAACAGAATAACAAAAATCCTAGCGCTAGAATTTAAATGATGCTTAAACTGGGAGCTGAGTAGAGCTCCACAGTTTTTCCCAAGGAGTAAAGAATAGGAGAACAGAAGAACATCTAAAAGTAATCCCGTTCTGAAGAAAAATACCTTTTGGGTCAACCTTCCTTTGC
Organism: Coracias cyanogaster; assembly: GCA_033124195.1. Lineage (NCBI taxonomy): Eukaryota > Metazoa > Chordata > Aves > Coraciiformes > Coraciidae > Coracias > Coracias cyanogaster. The sequence goes on along the minus strand of JAVSBS010023639.1, from coordinate 184,487 downwards.
AAGTATATTTTGTCATTGAAAGCTCTGTCCCTGGGTTCATCAAATTTAGAGCAGTCCTACTATCACTTGACATATGAAGGTTATTCAGCCTGATTGTATAGTTTGCTATTGTATTTCCTGCCACCAACCAGAGGTAGGGCGGACACCACATTAAAAAAAAAGATAAAACCTACCACTATTTGTGCTATAATATTAGTAGTCTGTCTTCCCCTGCTGTAACAGCTTCTTTGATTGCCTTCTCCACCTGCCGTGCCACAATTTTAGCTTTGAAAGCACTTTGGGAAAGTGAGGATCATTTATGATGCACTCGTCCAGCACCTAGCAGAATTGGATAGTGGCCTCTGGTCAACACTGCAGTGTCAATACGTTATCAATCATCTGAACACTCAGGCTCTCTTGCTGACCTATTTCAATTCAAATTAATATACAAAATCTATTATTAATAATATAAAATGTGACCAGCCTGAGAAGCTTTGCATATTTCCGTGACATTCTTCTTTCTGTTCTTGAGATTCCCAAAGAAACACATTAGCATTGGAGTGTTTTCCCAAAGAAAGCCTTAGCATAAGCCCTTCCATAATGCAGCTAGCTCACTGCTTTGCACAGGATCAGCTCACAGCTCAGCCCACTCCATGAATAGAGACTCGTCTTGTTTACAAAGAAAAAAAAAACAAAAACAAAAGCCCAACATTCTTTCATCCAACTGTTATTTGGAGAGTCAAATGCAAGGCCCTTTCCTCCCTTTCTTCCTCTGGGCATGGTGCAGAGGCATCATACAGGGGTTCAGGATTTTCCTAGATCCAACAGAGCTGGCAGACTCCCAGGACAACTGCTGCATTAGGGTCAGGGTGTTGGAAAGCTTCAGTCCTTTTGTGAGCATTTGGATTTCTGAGTGGCAGTGACGAAAGGGAGGGGGCAGCTAAACCCCCTCACCACCACCACCACATTCTCGTGTTATTAGAAATCCAGCTGTTCTCTGCAAACAGGCAGGATTTACTGTTCATATTTTGGTTAAAGAGACAGATGAAATTCCCCTTCCCCATCCATTATCATTGTATAATCTATACAATTCATCAGCTCAATGGCCATGTCAGTAAAGAAAAGTGAAAGGGAGCATTAGTATTCATAGCACACGCACCACACAAGGCAGCAGGTTTATGATCTGCACAACCTGAAATAAGTACTTCTCTTCCCTGGGGACCTGGGTTAACACCAAGTAGCTGCACGTTAAGTCGCATATGCTTCTATTAATATACATCTATCCAGTCTAGGAGGGGAAGAAGAGGCAAAATACCTGTCCCACTCACACTGGCAGCGACAGGTAATGTTTTTGTGGCTCAGTGCTGTGTGTCCAGAAATGTCACATCCCTTTTCTGATCCCAACTCCTTCATGCTGGCACAGTACTCTTCCTCCAGCTCTTAGGCAACAACTAGGCAAAGCCATCAGCTGTCAATCAGCTGTCACATCTACCTCCTCCCAGACTGCCCTGACATCCCCCCTCTGCCTGGTGCCAGGGGCAGCAAAGTAATCTGCTATGAGATTAATTGCTCCCTCTGCCATGTCAGCATGGCTATGATGGCTTCTGTATTGATAGGGAGTGGAGAGAGGAAAGGATTTTGTTGACAGTTTTTTGCCATGTGTCATAATGGGGTATAACAGTTGCATGGAAACAGCTCATTTCCAGCCTCTAATGCCTTAAAACTCCCGTATTTCCGAATGGACATACCAAGTCACCCAACTTATTCCAAGTAGTACAAATAATCATTTGCTGCTGTTAGCAAATAATGATCCTAAGAAAGATATCATATAGGCATGGTTGCATTTGAACACGTCAATGACCATCTGAGAAATCACTGGTCACTGCTATCTTTCATTTCCAAGATCCCTGCAAAAATGCACAACAGCAACCTAGATCTTTGGCTCTGGCTTCAAAATTGTTTTAAGCCTATCTACATCCGAACTGCCACTAGAAAGGGATCCCTCTCTGCTCATTCCTTCCTCCTGTCTTGGTCTTAATTTTTCTGGGTGCATAGGGAGCCATGTGAGAACTGTTTTTCAGGCTGGCTTTCTGCAGGATTGGTCCTTTTCTGGCTCACAGTACTGCCACAAAAGCACCAGTCCTGGCAATAAGGAGATGACAGGGATGCACAGCCAGGAGGGAAAACAGAACTGAACTGCCCCTTTGGGTACCAGCACACACTTCCCTTAGGTTAATGCAGTTGTGAAACAGCAGTCTCCAATCTCTCCCTGTTTCAGCAGAAAAGGCTTATGTACGAGTAGCTAAATTAAAAGTTTCCTTTACAGCCACAACCTAAATTTTCAGTTGAGCACCAGGACTAATTTTCAAGAGCTCAACACTTTGAAAGCTCCTGAAACTCAACAGTTAGCCATGTTTCTCTTGGGAGGCTTCACCTATGAGAATTAATCCAAGGAAAAAGGGTATCTTCTCCAAACAGAGGAGAGGAAATGTCACAACAGCTCTGAATCACTTAGAGATACTTTACGGCAAAGATTGAAAACTCAGATCTAGTAAGTCACAAAGATTGTGGTATCTGGGAGCCATCATGATGAGCAAGACATCAAGTGGGAACTTTGGGCAGTTGCCTGCCTTTACACTCCCTAGAAGTAATGTACATCCTTAGATTCCATAATGTTCTTTTATTAATACAATATCATTTTAGATAATGGATGTTTATTATCTGGATTTGTCCTGGGATCATTTTCATGTTACATGACACTGCCCTTAGGACTAATATTATAAATTATACAGCAAGCTGCCATCATTTTAAGTGCTGCAATTTAAAAAAAAAAAAAAAAGAAATAAAATAAGAAAAGAACAGCTGTCACAGCGGAAAACAACAAAAAATCCAGCCTAAACAAACATTCCCTTAGGCTGTTATTGTTTTCCTAATAATTTGGATGAGATTTCCCCCTCCTCACCCACACAGCGGCAATCGGAACAGGAAGACAGGACTTTTCTGGTAAAAAAGTGGTGGTAAATCCTTGCCCAGTGAACTGAAGGCAACTACAAGGTGACTACTGAACCACTCACTAGCAAAACATGATAAAACTTGACCAAGGAAGGGGACTTGCACAGACCACTCAAGTGATCATTAGTTGCTGGTGATCTTGTGTAAATGGGTGCAACTTCAGAAAGTTCCAGGATCTCTGTCCAGAAAGCTCTTCATAAAGAATCAATCCATCAGCTGCCATCCCTGACAGCTGGTGAATATGCAGTTCTAGGTGAGCAGATGTTGCTGAAATGGGGGGGGGGGGTGGGAAAGGAATGTTAGTTACATTGGAACAGATTCTGAGATACTCTTTGCGGTGGAAGAATCCATAACTGGGATACACATTAATTACATGCTAAGCCTTCCTATGCTCACAGGTAGCAGGCTAAACACCTCCTTTTTTCTCCCTCTACAGGTTGTTCACCTGGAAGGAACAATAGGTGCTCTCATTAAGGCAGAATTTGACCTCTAAGTGGTCATTTCTACAGTTATGGAAAATATTTCTCCTCTTGACTTGTAGTTTCCATTTTTCACTTAATTGTTGCAGAGGCCAACCCTGCTGGCACCAACCAGCACTGCAGTGTAACCTGTAAAGCTAAAATACAGAAATAGCCTGGCTC
>JAVSBS010023639.1:147667-180833 GCA_033124195.1 Coracias cyanogaster | reverse complement strand
GTCCTGGTTCTTCTTGAAAGTCATAGAATGGTTTGCATTGGAAGGTACCTTTAAAGGTAATCAAGTCCAACTTCCTCTTCACTGAGCAGGGACATCTTCAACTAGGTCAGGTTGCTCAGAGCCCCATCCAAATTGACCTTGAATGTTTGCAGGGATGGGGCTTGTACCACCTCTCGGGGCAACCTGTGCCAGCGTCTCACCACGCTCATTGTAAAATATTTCTTCCTTATATCTAGTTTAAATCTACCCTGTTTTGGTTTAAAACCATTACTCATTGTACTATGGCTACAGGCTTTTCTTATAAGCCCCCTTTAAGTATTGAAAGGCTACAATACGGTCTCCCCAGAGCCTACTTTTCTCCAGGAAGTCAGGAGAGTATCGACAAATGCTATAGTAACTCCATGCTAGCCAGGAGCCAGGATGGAGAAATGTCTTCCAAAGTAAATCCCAAAGATGGGGAAGAATGGAGGAGTCTAGTTAGGAACAGTCCTCCTCAGTAACAGATAGCACAAGGACAGATTGAATTCCCATTTATGGCCACAGTTGTGTGTCCACAAAGTTGGACACACAAGATGCCAGGACAGAAGAATACAGGCAGGGCTGGAGCTGAGCTCAACCTCATCAACTTCAGGTTCTGGTATTTTCTCCTAGATGAGTTGACAACTTAGTGATGCTCCTGGCAAGGCAAATACAATGCAGGAAAAGGCAGCAGAGCTCACAGTAGGCTTCAGCTGCTCTTGATTTCTGCAAGGAGCCACACCTTTTCTTTGGGCCAATAATTGTGTTAAGGAGGGAAAACTAAGCAAAGGGCAAGAAGGGAAGAAAGCCAAGAGAATCACACACTCCTGAATCACAGCTCTTTTGAGACACTTCTGAGCACTTCCCTGATCTAGACTTTCAGCAAAACAACAGTACCACTAAGTTCATCTTGGGGATGGGAGGAGGCAAAGCCTTTGGAACTGGAATCTGGATTGTCCCCACTGCTGACAGCTACACAAATTTTTCCATGCGCCAGACAATGTCCTTTTGTGATAGGTGCCCCATGGACACCTCTTTGCTCATTGATACTCTGCTGACACCTCCCCTCTTTCAAGGTGCTTTGGTGCAGCATCCTATCATCCTGCTAGGGTGGGAGGACTACTTTGGTGCATTTGTAGCTAGGTGCAATGCACAGTGGAAGCCAACAATATGTGCTATATAAGCAGGCAGCTGCTCGAAGGCTACTGATAACATAAAGCCACTCACAGGCACGTCTTGCACCTGTCACTGGAAACAGCTCAATAAACTGCACCAGCAGATGGCACTTGTGAATATACAGCATATTTCTTGGGTTGTGTCACAGCCATAACTTCCTGTGTCTGGCAAATAGCCTTTCAGAGCAGCCCTCCCGTCTTTTGTATCAGCTCTTAAATGCCACGGATTGTGGCCTGGCAACTGCTGTTTGGGAAGGAGAGCTCAGCTCCTTATGACATTAGACAGAAACCAACTCAGCATGTTTCTCCCTACTCTCACTTGCAAAACTAACAATAAAGCATTGCTTTGATTGTCTGGGTAGATTTAAAGATATTGTTTTTCTAAACAATACTGCTTGGTACCTACAAAGTGCCTCAGTGCCAAGGAATGCAACATGGTTCTTTTACGCATGCTAATAAACATAGCTCCACAGCTAATTTTAGCTATATGAGACCTAATTATTCCTAAATTGCAGATGGGTAAATGAAAACAAAGATCTACAGCAAATTGGCTGAAGTTTACGAAGTAATTTGCGGAATTTAAACAAAAAACACAGAGACACCCAAACAAAACAGAAAAAACAAAAAACCAGTGGGGACTCTGGTCCTTTGCTGCTATGAACAAGAGCTCAAATCAGAAAAGATAAAAGCCAATCTTAAAAAAGTGGAAAAAAAAAAAAGAAGAAAGCTCAATATGTCTTGTTACTTAACTGAAAATCAAACTAAGAAACCCAGATAGGATTATTCAGACCTAAGATCAGCTATTCAGGAGGGGAGGAGAGGAAATAAACATTTCAACCAAACTGACATTAAGACCCCTGTTAAATATAAACACATTCTAGAAGATAAAAACTTGCAAAAAAAAAAATCAAGTCACTCAAGGTCAAGAATAGGCTCCGGCAGCACCTCACAGATATAAATGGCACTTTAGGTGTAAAACTTTGATTCACTGGGCTGGGATTCATGAGTTGGGTGCTTATTCTCTGCCTAATGGCCCAAAGGTAATAATCACAAATGGTGCTATTTAAATGGAAAATAAATAGCCCTGTCTCTTTAAGGACATCATGTCTCATTCTCAGTGGAATAATGGCAGATATAAAAAAACCTATGATTTCAGTATTTCTCATTATGACTTCTCTCCCTGCTCAACTAAAACTAAAAGGCTACTCTGTAGTCCCAGATCAATCTAACTAAAAGAGAAGGGTTTGCTTACAACAACAAAATAGCAGCTCTGACACTAGTTACGTATTCATCACATGTGAAAATGGCCCCATAATGCTGCCTTCAAACCCTTCCAACAAGTTCTATTAAATTAGCTTGGGTTAGGATATTTTTTTTTCCTTGCACCAAAAGCAAAATAAATATAGCTTCATTTAATGCTACTAAAAGGTTCAGATTCAACTGGAACCCCAAGGCATGCGGCTTTGTTGTTAAGGCACATATACCGACTCTATTGATTGGTGCAGTCCTCTGTGCAAGAGAATTTGTCACATCAATAGCAACTGAAAAATACTCAGGAGCTGTAATATGGTTTAAATGAGCAGTTACCACATCAATATAAAGAGCATTTTCAATGGCAGTAGATAGGAATCCTTTTGCGAACCTCGTATTTGTTTTAAGATAAAGGATGACAACTTTTTTTACAAGGAAGATTATTTTTTTAAGTCATGGTGAGCAAAACAGCTACCACTGTAACCGTCTTATGATCACAGCAGTCTCTGGGCATTAAAAGCCACAATGGAAAGAAAACATCCAAGTGGGAAAGGAATGGCAATGCTACTAGCCAGATAGATTTAGGGCCAGAGAAAACCTTTGCAGCTCACTTGGCTTCCTGCTCTTTTCCATTGTGGCTGCCCAGAAAGCACCTGTGTCACAGCTGCAGATCCACCCTGGACTTTGCTTTCCAGAGCCCCAACCTGGCACACTGCATGAGCTGGAAGATACAAAAGAGACACAAACACACACAGGATGCGGGAGGAAGATGGCACAGAAAATTCCTGACCCTCTCCTCAATGCCAAGCAAGAGCTGGGAGAGGAGAAAGCTTCTGCCATGCCTCATCCTCTTCCCTGCCACATGGGCAAAGGCAACACAAGGAAATGGCCATTCTCCCACTGGGGCAGGGCTCCTTCTGTTTGTTTTTTCTCCATTATCAGGGTGGTTGTTCCTGGCCACAGCTGTTTTAAATCCAACAGGCTGTCAAAAGACACTGCAGCATTGGAAAGCCACCTTGGATTTCCAATTTTGAAATTGGAAAGCTGTGAGAAGAGCTCAGTTGCCACGACTCTATTAGGGGTCAGTAATGGACTCAGCACCTATGGCCCATCTCTCCTGTAGTCCCAGCTATGAAAGGGAACATCATTTGCCTCCACATGAGTCATCAACCTCCAGCTGATACCAGATGTGATCTAGGCAGGCACAGAGAGAGACTCACTGGCCTCAATAACTGGCAATCTAAATTAATATGACAAACACAGTGCAAGAGGGGCCACTGAGAAGTCCAAGAAGCTCACAACAGGCTGAAGAGAGTGCTGCTTCCTGCACTGGGGCAGGAGCTGAACAGCTTCAGGTCAGAAGACAGTGAAACAGCTAATGCTCACGCTCGGGCTAGTACTGACAAGTACTAGGAAAACAAATCCACCACATACTACTGAGCAGAGAAATTCCATGAGTTCGGGAAATGTCTGAAAGGGAAATCACTAGAAGTTGGGAAAGTACCTGGGGGGAAATCGTCTTATAAGCATCTCCTGCTGTTACAAGGAAAGTGGCACTGTCCACTGCTGCATTAGTGGATACTTGGCTTGTGAGGTCTGGCAACATGGCTGTTCTTGCAGCCCCCCTAAGCCTCTGCTTCAGTCACAACTGAATGGGGAAAAAAAAAGATAAATGGGAAAATTCATGCCAAGGAAAAAACTTCCATTTTGTGGGACTGAAAAATCCCTGGTTTTCAGTACTATGAAATAGTTCTGTATTTTCAGGAGATAGAACGTACTTTTCCTGACTTGATGTATTTTTAGAGTACAATCCTCTCTCAATCACATCCCTTCTTCCCTTGGGTTAATGTACAATGGACAATCTCATCATTCAGGCAAAAACCCTACTAAAGGAAGACGAGAAGTGACATGTGCTGCAAGTTTTGACGGAGATGGGAAATTTCACACTATCCTGATATCTTCTGGGTAACTGCTTATTTTATGATGACTAATAGGCAATTACTATGGTAATACCGCAATACAACATGTGTGAGGTTTGGGAATGAGAAATTATAGGTAACTACTTTGGACTCATTTCTATGGTAACAAAAAGTAATTGTCATTAAATACCAGTTATATTGCGGCTATACCTGGTAATTATAGGGTTTTTTATGCCCAGTAACATAAATAAAACCAATAAATTTATCCAAAAGGTCCATGATTGTTTACTTATATGTTGTTATATAGAATACACAATGACAAATGCCTAATTAGGAAAAATAAACTCCATCAAGAGCTGCGTCTTGTCATCTAAGATGGATACTCTGTTTTTCAACTCAAGGCAATGCATGAATTTCACATGCACTAAACAAAACTAAGGAAAAAACCCTTCCTTCCTAGAAAAATAGCTGAAAAACAATCACAATATATTAAACAAATGACAGTATGCACACGAGTAACCAACTGGACGAATGATAGTAGGAACTACATAACATATCCAGCCACAGTGAACATACATATACACATGTATGGGTGCAGGTAGAGGTATATCCCCAAAGCAATATTAGCAAAGACTAGAATCAGCACTCCTCAGTGTTACAACATATAGCTCTGATTTAGAGCTAAAATAAAGTTATCCATAAGTTTATCCATACATGGATAAAGTCCATATACGCTTTTACTGTCAAAATACCCCTCAAATTACATGTGAACACAAATGTTGAACTTTTGACTATTTCTATAGTCACAGAAGAAGTCCACAAAAACCTGTTCAGGATTAGTCTGAAGTATTTCATCTGGTCCAAAGCCTAGTTTTCTTTTTATATTTCAAACTCTTAAAAAGGGATCTCTAAAAAGGCCAGTTTTCAAATGAATCATGCCATTACAAAAGCAAGATAAGATTGTCCTTTTTAAAAATGCTGATATGAATAATTTACATGTTTCTCAAGCCTTCCCAGCACCTTTTTTCATTTGAAACAATTTTCCAAGTTCAACTCACTTCCATAAACCATTTCAGTCCTTACAAAACTATGTTTCTGGGGCAAAACTATATCACTTGTCTAAAACACTTCATCCCAGCAAAGCTTTCATTGCAATATGGTCGCTGACACCATTTTTGGTGAATTTGGCTTCCCACTCTGGTAGGACAGGCCTCCTTTCTATCCAACAAATCTCTTTGCTAACCCCTCACACAAGCAAGCTGTAAAGATTGCGTTGACTTCAAAAATATTGTACCTGACAGTGAAACAAGAAAGGATTAGAATTAGTATGCCCTCCTCTTCCCATTCACACAAATTCTTAGTCTCCACAATCAAGCTAGAAGGATATTGTAGTGATGACACTTCAGACCATTTCAGCTAATTCATCGTTTTAATTTACTGAAGGCTGATACTGTCACAGCTAACCACCTGAAGGCAACATAGAAATGGCAAGGAACAGGAAGCTTTACTGGGTCATGCAACAAAGACTTCAGAGAATGGTCAGGATATTTCAACTGCCTTGTCAGGGCATTTCTGGGATACCTCAGAGAAGAGCTGCCCAGACTAAGAAGCACATCCCTTCTGGTGCCAGTATAGGGTTTCATCTCTGGAAGGTGAGGCTGACAAATTGGAACTAATCTAAGACAGTTTGGTACAGTCATCTCGCCTGCAGGGACACATTTCAGCATTCAGCTGCAGAACGCCAGCTTAAGAACAAGCTCTCGATAAAGGAAAGTTCAGGCCAAGCCTGGGGATGCACGACTTTTAAATCAAGAACACTTTTTTTTTCTTAGTCTAACCCCACCTCCCTGGGGATGGTAATAGGTTCAGAAGATGATAATGCTATACTGCAAACGGAGAGAGAAAATTCAAGAAATCTCTCTTCCCAGCACTAGTTTTCTGTTATTTCCTGAAACTATTTCACAGCTTCATCTGTCAGAGAGGGTGAGTTATGGAGAAACTCAAATATTTTTTATTTTTTGCCATATTTTTTCACAAATCTAAAGATCAAGTCATGCACCATCCCCAGCAAAAAACTGATCTAAGGACAAGTTACCACCCAGAACAGAGGGCAAATTATACTGAAGACCTAGTATTTTGCCTAAATCAATCAATGACGTTTTCCTGAGTAACTTCATTATGTGGCATAACATTTTCTACACACTGTAACTGCAAAGCCAGCTACACTTAGAAGTACAGTAATAACAGGCTTTAAAGACTTCAATAAATGGATGAAGTCTGTCTTCCTATTTTGGGAGAGACCCTGCATCCCCGACCACAGTAAACAGCAGGTACCTATCATTATTCTGTGTGTTAAGCAGAGCTGGATATACTCATGGGGCAAGAAAGGCACTATGGAAGGTTTATGTTCGCTGAAGAAAGAGTGCAGTATAATAGTCATCTTCACAGAAGGGTATGATGCTGGCAAACCAGCAAACAAGAGCTATCACTGCAAGCATGACCCATCCCAATCAGCCATTCAGTACTTTGGCTTTAAGGTGAATTTGCTCTCTGAGGGCTCCGCTTCTCTGCAGCTAACCCCTCTGATACTTGTACCCAACCAACTCTTATCTATTGTAGTGTGGTTTGCCTGTGATTTTTCATTTCTTAGCTCTTTTCAGAAAGAAACAGGTGAAAGCCAAAATTAAATGTTTTAAACTTCTAAACAGTCAGGAATTTCACTGCAGATAAAGTCCACTAGAGGTAATTTCACCAAGTGTCTTGGTTTATGTACATAAGTAATAGCTGTTAAGAGATAGAACCATACTGGTTTACTTTCTATTAAAACATTGACACTCTAACATTACAATTAAATTGCAACTTTTGTTCATTTATTTTTCAACAATATCTGTGTATAGACCTTCCAAACATTCTGACAAGGGACATTTAATCACCCCTTTAAGTCACATAAGACACCACATCTTTGCATTTCTAACTGTATGGGTTCACAAATACAGTTCTTAAACTCTTGCAAATACTAAGTATAAATTAGTAAAGAATAGCACCCTGTTTCCACACATCCTGATACATTGGCCATTGATGTTTATTATCATGACCGTTTTTGTTAGAGCCACCTCAACGTACACTGACCATAAGTGACCTTCCTCATATATGTCAGTGCCATGAGCACTTGTCCCTTACAACTGTGAAAACTCACTTGTTGCTGTTTATGATCATTTCACCACAAGGAAGTCGCTTTAGCAACACAACCTGTTTGGTTTGTTGTCTTGAGAATGAACAGTAGTTTACAGGTAGCAGACATTCTTGGTATTATTGTTGCAGTTTTGGCTTAAACCCCTAAACTTCAGTTCACAAGCACTCGGAATAAGGGTTTTAGAGAAGACCACAGGACCCACACCCTCTGTGGAAGTCCTGCATCTCCAAAAAATGACAACGAAGAAAATTCCATCAGCCAACAGTTACCATATCATCCTGGTAAATGAGTGGTTAGTTCCCATTTTGATCACAAGAGAACTAGTAAATCCCATTCCTTCTACAAGAGGTGCTGACATACTCAGGCTTTTAATAGTGTCCACTGCACCTGGGATTTCAGAGGACAGCTGAGTGTATCCAGCAGTACACTTTGCCAGTTGTATGAAGCTGTGTACTAGTGAGGTAAAAAAAGTCTCTGACACTGGCAGGAGATCAATTTACAAACTCAAGCATGAGGTTTAATTACCCATTTCACTATCTTAGCTTGCATAGCTCTGAATGTGAACCTTCAGTGAACCAAAGAAATAGGCACTAGCTGCTGCTTTGAGAAAGTGGGAGATAACAGGAGGTGGAAGTTCAAATGCCTAAAACTTCTCTTGCTGCATATGATACCACAGACCTAGTTTGCAAAAGCAGTGGGATTGTCCCCAGCCAATAGATCTGTGTCATACCATGCTCCATGGAAGACTTCTGAAAGTCTTATATATGTGCTAATCTGAACAAAGACGAAAAATGATGAAACAGACTTATCTAGCCAATCAGAGAGGAGCCTCAGAGTTAAATTTACAAATACTAGCAATTGATCCTTAGAAATTTTTTTAAAAAAATTCATCCAGCAAATTTGAGCAAATTGTGACATGCTTGTGGATTTTGTTTGAGCAGGAAATAAAGTATTTGCTGTAAATTATTCACTCAGCACTAGTTAACTACAATTCTGGCACATTACTTGGCTTTTTAATATTCTTCTCAAGATAATAGGTAGCATTTTGCTTATAACCCTCATATTTAAGTTATTAATTACATTAGGCCATTTGTAAATAAAGTGAAGAATTACAAGGAAATCAAATGCTTTTCCAACTACCTCATTAAAAGTCTTTCTTTCAGGAGCGTTGAAAATTCTTCATATCATAAAAAATTAAAACAATAGTATACCATCAGGCTCAGCATTTCCAAATGAATTCACACACCCTTTCATAATACCTGGGTTCCCAAAAGGCTTTTCAAGTTATGAGCCATATGCATGTCTAAAGTGCACACCTCTGAAAAAGTGTAATAGTTCAGGAGAAAAGCCTACAGGGCAAGTGAATTTATGAGGGAAAATGAAAGCTACTTAATTGCAGCTGGAGTAGCCTACATGCAGGGCACCTGGAACAGAGTAAAGTAATGTGGTATCGGATGCTAGAGTCATATTAGGGTTTTGTTCCTGTAAGGTGACATCATCCTTATGATAAATTCCTAGTGCTGTCAGATGCCACTGCTGTAATGTCACCCTCTGGTTTTTGATCTGCCAAGAAGTGAGGGATTATCAGCGTAGCCGGAAGAAGACCACATATCCTCAGAAGTTTTGCTTATAAAAATACATATTTATATATATTTATATATGCTTATACATATATACACACCATTGAAATCACCCATGCAATTCTCTACTATTTCAGCTTAGTAAGTAGCAAAGCACAGGAGGGCTAAGAATCACCCATCAAAACAAAAAGAAAAGCCAGCAGCACCATTTTCTGCAGTTTCCAGCTTCTTCCTCAGTGGTCCCCTCATACACGCAATAATCCGGTCTTATTCTGCTTAACAATGCAATACCTAATTAGATCAAAGCTCAAGGTAGCCTGGCTACAGAGTGTATTGTGTTATTTAGCCTTGCGCTGTAAGCAAAACCATGTACAGTATATTACATTTCTCTGGGGCTTCTCCAGAGAACTATGTGGTACATGTAATTGCCCCCACAAACAAATCAGCAACTAATCAACTGCTTTTCATTATCACCTCCAGCAGCACATTTATTTTGTAAATAAATGCATTAAGAGCAAACAATTTTAGGGAAAACAAAAGATTATCTGAATACGTTCTCAACAGAGGAGGTGGTAAAGTAGTAATTCAAATACTAAAATGAAGCAAAATTACCATAGGGTGGAATGATTATTCCATTCCATGTATCCTATCTATTACAGTACAATAATAGACTGAAATCTGTGACTTTAATGGATGATCTGGGTAGTTGAAGGGAACTGTGATTGACTGACACATTTACATAGAGGCTGATGAGCAGCATAATGAATGCATTTATAAAACACAGCTAAGGTCTAACTCTAAGCTGACTTTAACTCCCATACCTAGAGGAGGCTTGCAGAGTAGCTACCCTACAATCTTGGAGAGTTGCTCTCTATCTCCTGAAGCAAGCAAATTTGCCAATGAGCCCCCTTCCTTGATGGGAACTTCAGGAAGCATATGGCCACAGGAAAACTTCCCATTTAAGAGGAATTAACTGAAACAAGCCACGCAAGATTCAGTTACAAAACATTGCAGGGTGTATAAGGTAGATAGAACACGCAGATTCATACTGCACACCATACCTGTAATTTCCTAGGTACACTCCATCAGGATTGAGCATGGGTGCAATCTTGAAAACCAGGTGATCTCTCAGTACTTTCGCAATAGGATGCTGACTCACAAGGAAATCAATTATACCTGAGAAAAGTGAAAGAATAATTTGAAGAGGAGGGTTTATGACAACAATGATTTCCAGATATCTGAAATTTCATATACACAGTTAGAGTGATCATTCCTATTGGTTCTTGGCACTGCCTCTGTTTCCAACAGAACAAATCACTTGCAATCATGTAGCACCTGCCATCTTTTAAAAACTCCATAATTAAGAACATTAAGGATAAATACCTTAATTCTGTCCTCATAATGCAAGTACAATATGGCTACGTTATCAGACACAATCAAGTTTCCACAGAGAGAGAAGTTACTGCTCATCAGCTGAGCCACAATAACAAAACATTTCTTCTCCTAAGTGGTGATGTGAAGTAAAACCTACTAGTTTAAGCCTAGCACCTCTGATACCCAGTACGCATGCAGGGGCACATACTGCAGCTCAGCTCATGAGCAATTTGTTGAGCTGAGGCACCTCAAATTTGTTTGAAAATGTGCCCAGACCTACCCTTGACATATGAACATAAAGTTCACATCATGTGCATGTATAAAGAGATAGAAAATGCCTCACTACAATTGGGACAGATACATAAACTCTGTACCAGGCACAGAGAAACTGTGGGATTGATAGACTGGAATTTGTAAGGTCAGATTCTTCACTCACTTTAAAGCCAGGAGTAACTCCACCTCATCAGTGAAGCTCCTTTAATGTGAAACCAAGGCAAGTGACAGAGGAATAAGATCCTAAATGCCCTTCCTTTGGGCACAGTCACAGCACCAGCCCCTGCAGGAGCTCCTGCCTCTGGGCCTTGTGCTCAGGGAGCAGCTAAACATCTCCTTGCTCTGAGGCTGGGGCATGAGGCAGGCAGTCTGGCAGTTAAATTCATTGCTTGTTCCTTCACTGAGTTGGTACTGACAGAAATAGCTTCCAGGGAATGAATGTCGAGATAAATTGAGTTCCTGTGTAATCTCAGGACACCCACAGATAGGTCATGACAATTTGCTATTTATTGTAAGGTCCATCCTGTGAAGCAGGAACCATTTACCAAATTTCCCCAGAATAAATCAATCACTACGCTCTAGTAACAGGATAAAATTAAGGAGAGAAAAATTAAGGCTGATCATCAGTAAAATTTCACTAATGGTGAGCTCTATTAGACTGTGGAATTGTCTCTCCAGGGGAAGAGTGGAATCCCGTCATCGGAAACATTTAACACTGGACAGGGCAAAGCCCTAGGGAATAGATATAACAAGCAACAATTCAGTGTAGAAGAAATGGTATGGGCTAACTAGCTGACTTCAAAAAAGCTGAGTTTAGTCCTGAGTTTTTGTGATCCAATCAAAATATTTATAAACAAAAAATAAAACCCAGGTACATGCCATGTTAAACACAGTTGTTTATAGCTTGGCTGAAATATACATTAAAGATGGAACCAAAGTCTTACAACTCCTTCATTTAGCCTAATTCCTAAGGGACATTTTGTATTTCAAATACTAACAAATCTGAACCTATGCTGCTGTTGGAATGAATTCTAATTTGCTGAGGCACATGGGGAAAAATGAGGCTTATGAAATGTCTAAGATGATCAAGGTATAATTGACTCTAAATATCAGCAGTTTTTTTCATCTATTAGTGACTAATCTTGAAGAAGAGAAAGCCTCTTTCTATAACCAGGTCTTCCACTTGAGAGGAGAATAAACCTGAACTTCTGAGGCAAATTAGCATATACATAATTATATTGCTCAGGAAATGTTTCTGCAATTACCTCCTCCCAATGAAGGAAACAAAACATCGATCTGCTTTTTGGCTGGTGGTGTGTCTTTTGTTCACTATACTACAGCAAGAACACAAAGAAACAAGAGGGACACAGTTGGATCCCGAATAACCAGGTTTCCTAACTGTATGCAAACACGAAAGGCTTAGCTATGTTCAACTACTGCTCTAGCAGCTTTCTGGCTGTGTCTAAAACATAATCCACAGTATGCACACCTGGAGGACTCAAAAATACTTAAACAGATACGATCACACCCTTATACCATGGCTTCTTGAGACACTGTGCTGGTTTTAGTTTTAAAGAGCTTGCAACTAGACTCAAAAAATCACATCAGCTTGTGTTTTCTAAAATGCTTGGAGGAGTTAATTATTCAGAAATCAGTATGTCCAGAACATACTTTATCCCACAGCAAGTATGATCTTTCAAAGCAGCCACAATAAAAGCAGCATAAACATCGCATTATGTGGACTATCGTGGCTTCACCAAAGACCATCGTGGAACAATTTTGCCATGAGTTCTGGCAGTGCACCAACTATGTACTTGTGATAGCTCTTCATGGAGCAGGGAGGACCACAAACACCTCAAGAATAACACTGACTGCTTTTCACTCAGGAGGTAACACAAGACCGCAAACTCTCAGAGCTTTTCTCTGGATGTAACTGTGCCAGGGAAGAGGCTTGTCCAGGTTCTTCTCATTTTCATCCCTTTATTGATGCAGCCTCACTCACGGAGCTTGGCAAAGGCATCGTGGCAACTAGAAGCTACAGTTTTCTGCTTCATGTAGGGAATTACTATTCCCTAACCAAGAACATGGTGTGTTCTGTGACATGGACAGCTGTGTATAAACATGCAATGAGTGAGCCTCTGCTCTGCATGATTTACTGTTGCACCAGGCACACTAGACTAAAGGGAACAGACTGTCTTCGCACACCCAGCAGCTTGGTGGCAAATGATACCCAGCATTTCCCAAAGTACCACAGCCTATTAGGGGATACTGCAGCCAAGTTCACCCAATCCAAAGAGATTTAATGTATTTTCTTATTTAGGAGAAAGTTAATTAAATCTGAAGAAGTCTTACCCCACGATAAAAATACAAAGCAAGAGTTAAAAATAACTGACTCGCAGAAGTCTAACCTGGAATTAAAGGCAGATGTAGGGAACATAAGAGAAACATCTGATGAAAGCATACATCTATATATACAAGCCTCACCATAAAATTATTGTAAGCATCCAAATAATCAATACAATTAGCAGATAGCTTTGCCTTTCAGAGGAACCCAATATCTCTGGATCAATAACATTTGAAGTAAAAAGACATATCAGACTATTTAAAAAAATACCAACACAGAGGACTTGGTCCTCCTGTTAATAAATCAATACAAACTAAATTTTACAGCGTCTATAATCAGCAAGAGACATATCAGTGTATCTCATTAGGCCGGGGTTAAGAATTTGGCAGCAACCAAAGCCCATTTAATATCATTTACTTCAAGGCAGACATGGCTATACAACAGATGCCCTAATTTATTTGTTGATCTTTGTATTAAAATAACAGTTTGCTGGTAAACAGGAAGGGTAATGATGCCAGTCACCCTTGTTAGTGGCTAATAATTGCTTAATTTGTCCACTAATTGACCTGTGCTACTGTTGAAGCACTGGATCGTGTTGCAGGGCATGAAGTAAACAAGGCCACTGTAATGTTACTTTAGAGAATGACTTCTGGAAATAGAACTACTTAATGCTATAAATTTTCTCTTCACAGATGAGCAGATTAATTGGTCTGCCAATTAGTCTGCTATTAAAGAAAAAAAGGGCTGCCCACAGATTTACTGGATCTTCGAACTGCAGCCCTTGTTTGGGTCAAATGAAATAATCCAGTCTGAATCAGTCACATTGGCTATGAAAAATAAGACAAGCATTATTTAAAAACAAAATTTCTGTGGCTGGAGATCAAGGAAAGTAGTCTAATAACTAAGTATGAGCTTTTCAAGTAACTTTAGAATAAAATGGAGAACAGGATGGAATGGGCCTACTCAGGCACATTACCGTGTGGAAAAGTTCTTCAGTTAAAAGATGTAAAACAATACAAACTATTTTCATATCAAGCTTTCTGGAAAGTAATGAAAATAAATTATTTTTCAAATAATAGCATGTAATTACAGATGCTGCCTGGAACGAGAACAACTCAGAAATCAGCATTCAGCCATGACCTAAGACAAGGCTTATCCACAGTTCACTAAAAATCAACCGAAGTCTTAACATTAACTTCAATGAGCTTTACATAGTTGTGAGGGAAAAGAAAGAAAAAATTGTAAACAAGGAAGAGGGAAGACAACTCTGACAACTGAGAGGCATTAGATACACAGTCACAATGGGTCCAAAATTTATAGCAGTTTTACAGCTAAACTTCAGCTTCACTCAAACTGTGCTAAATCAAGACCAAACCTCCTCTGTTTTGCCTCATTTCTCTATCATGAATCTTTCTCAAGTCTGAATGCGCTAGCTCAAATTTCTCTTGCCTTCTGCAGCTGAGCACCTCTCAACGACTCCAACACCAAATCCTGTGGCATCTCTCTGTCCACCCTAACCCAGCTCAAATTACCTACTGGTGCTTCACAAGCAAGTTGATCATTCCCTCTCCTATAACATGTCAAAGCAACCTTCTCTGCTTATGTGATTTCCACTGTTCTGTCTGGATGTTTCCTCAATCAACCGCCTTAAACCCCATTTAAACTTCCTGCTGTCTCTAACATGACCTCTCCACAGTTGCTCCTTCCAAAGAAAAAGTAGTCTCATCCCCTGTTTCTCCGTTACCCCATCCTTTCACTTTTGGTATGACAATACGTTTAATTGTATAACTATAATACATTTGCCCTGCTGCTATTACTGAAAATCTAATCACCACAGATCCTAATGCAATATGGCAACTGCTAATGCACACACATCCTGAACTGTGTCTAGTATATACCAAGAAAGAAGTGATTTATATTTTCAGACCCGTTTTCTAACACTGACTAGCTGCTGGCATCCTGCAGACAGCTCACCATAGCCTGCAGGTTAAAGAGAATGTAACAATTAGGCTCTAACAATAGGATATGTTCATGAAAAAACAGTTACAAGGGAGCCCTGAATGCTTATGCTTATATAAAACTACTGTAACATTCTGTTAAAGGAGACTGAAACCAATGTGGAAGACACTACTTACACTTTTTGTGGAGAGTAGGAAAGCAAAAATACAAGGTTGAGCTTTTAGAAAGGTTTTTTTAATGTGATGGTGAAGAAAAGAATCACATAATAGGGCCAAACAGCCAAAACGTTCTATCTCTGCAGAGCAAGTACAGCACAAGCAGTGAATAACAGCAGGACTCTGCCTTGCCACCATTTGTCTGTGAAGGAACTCTTTCAGCAAAGGGGCCCTCACTTGGCCAGTCTTTGCCCTTTCTCATGGGACAGCAGAAAAAAAAAACAAACAAAACAACACAACAAAAAAACCACACACAAAACAACAAAACAAAAAAGACAGATGGACACTCTCTCCATCCCAGCATGGTGGGAAAGGTGTCACATTCACACTGAACCCTACTCAGCACAGGTCACAGCAATGCTGTGCCAGCATGGTTTCTACAGAATGTGTTTCTGTGCTTTCAGTGCAGCTGCCAGCACAGGCCAACAGACAGAAATGATCCAATAATGTCATAGCCTGAAGTGTTTCCAATATTCAACACAACAGCAAGAAAAAAAAAAAGCATATGAATGGTGATAAATGAGCAGAGCTGACTCACAGCAGGGTTATTGACATGATCTAACATCATACTGTCACTGAAATTATCCCTACAAGAGATCATCTCGTAGAGTGATCCATAAGTGCAAGATCATTGCAGATGCTGACTCTGCTCCTTCTTACAGTGCTGTTCCTCCTCTTAATGTTTAAAACCAACCAGACTGCCACACTCAACTTTTTTTTTTTTTTTTATGCTTTTAGAAATAAATTTATTGGGTGGGTGGGTGCAGAAGGGTGTGCACATTGATTCTAACATCAATACCAAAAGAATTTATAGATTTGGAATGCTTTATTAATTGGTTTCCTTATATTTCCAAAGGTTGCTTTGGAATCCATGCCAAAAAATAAATATTTCATCAAAATTATTTTTAAAATACCAGTGATGAAGGAGCAGTGCAAAACTAAAATGCGCTTGGTTATGGCATTAGATGAAGGAAAAATTCTTGCCTTAAGTGTATCAGTCAACAGTTTCCAGTTGCCAAACCTGATGTATATCTCCATGCACGTGCCTTTCTCTGAGTATTTACTACAATTAAGTGAGAGTGGGAAGGTTGAGAACTCTGACTGTTTTTCATTAACACTCTCTGGCCATCCTCAGTATGCACAAAACTGCAAGAGAATTACTTGCACTCAGAGGGATGCAGTACCCATGCACAAAACCCTAGTGAGTATACATCAGATCCTACTTTTCAGGACAGCCTTTGCTCACCCTGTTTCCTCTATGCCGATGCTCAGATTTCATCTAACTTTCCCCCAGGACAGGCTCAGAGGGGGCCTGCACAGGCCTGTAGGTGCCGTGTGTAAAAAGCTATCAAGTCCTTAAAAAATGCAAATAAGTTAATAATTTTTCCCAGTGGTTCCCATGGACAGCAAGCTTTCATGGGTGACAATAGCTGAACAACACAAATACCCGTGACAAGAAACATAGGAGCCAACCAAGGCAGGTGAGACAGCATTAGGGAGGATGTGGTAGGTGAACCAGATGCATTCCTGGTTGTGGTTCATCTAAAGCATACAGAAAGAGTTGATTGATTCAACCTGGAATGCCAAGATTTTTGTTTGCAGAGCAATTTGTCCCCAACTAGACAAGTAAAACACTTCTGAGTTAAGTAAGATCTCATTGCTTGGGTGGTTAAAGTCACCCCAAAAAGTCTTTAGGCCTCTGATGTCATTTCAGTTATTTTTTTTAATCTGCAACCATCATTGCTACTGTCAAAAAAAACCACAACAAAACAAAACAGGAGTTCCTAGTGGATTGTACACATAGCCCTGCTTCACTTACTTTTAAAGAAGTTTTAGTCAACCTGAAACAGGAAAGTTTCACACCTAACTTTAAGGATTCAACTGTGATAAGCAGGTTGATTAGGAGCACATCAAGCTATATTATGGTGTATTTGTTCTTTTATTTACCATTTACTCTCTCATCTACTCTCTGCTATAACTCTATGTCTCTTCAAAACACAGGATTAAAAGCAAAGGAAATCTCAAATAATGGGATAAAATTAATGTGCAGGAAATGAATGGGTGAATTAGATTACAGCAGATGAAACACTGAGGTCTCAAATGCAAAATGCAGGGAGTTTATTTAATTTGTTACTCTTTTAAAATGAAAATATGCTCACTGACTTGAATTAGTAATTTCCCTGTTTTAAGATACGTTAGGCTATTACAGCCAGGCCTGTTTCCAGAGCAGTGAAATAAATGGAAAACAGCCAGTCTCCCAGGGAACGCACTAACTCACTGCATTTTGCCAGCCCAGTGAAACAGTGCTAATGTCAACTCCAGAGAAAACCACGCTTCTGCTGTAGGGCTACATGCAAAGGAATTGATAATGATGAGCAGCAAATACTTAAAATGGCAGCACAAGGCACTCCGAATGCTAACTTGGTTTAAACGTGCATGGTAAGCAAAGACAGTAATTGATTTAAAGAACATTTAAAAATGTACTGTTCCTGATCTGTCCCTCCCTCTCTTCTCCAGTTAGCATAGGGTTCCACAAATAACCTGGCTTCCAGAAATTTACTGTGGCTGAAACACAAATCCATGGGAAGGAAGCAAGAGGTGGGAACAGCAGTGAAGAGCCTCCCAAATGGGTTCTGCCAAACTGCTCTGTCAGTCACTGACCTGAATCAGGACATCCCCATTACTCATCTGCACCACTCCAGGTCTCTCAGATGTATTTTTTGCACGTAATGATCTGAGGGGACTGAAGTCTCTGCTGGAGGACCACAAGTATGTGTCAGGCCTCTCTAAGCAGATCAGCAGATATAGTTTGTGAGGACAGCGAGTACCAGTTGTGTTACTGTATCACAGCTGCATAGTTAAATGAGACTCTGGCCATTCTGGTACTCAGAACACTAAGTAAAGTTATAAAAATCCTCACGCTGTTATATGAATACAAGCGACGTTTCTGCCATTACAGCCCCAAATAGCATTAAGATTGCAAATTCAATTAAGATTTGGGAATATCTTGCCATAGTAAAACATTCTAGGACAACTAGGTAGTAAGATGGATCATAGGATGCCTCTAGGCAGATCTTGCCCATTTTAATGTGTCTGCTGATATAAATGGGTGGGACAGACTGGGAGGGAAAATACCTTGTGAATTTATTTCCTTACACAGATATTCTTTGTTTTCACAAAGTAGGTACACTTACATCATCTACCTTTCATGTGTGCTGACCCTCTTTTTTTTTTGCTAGATATCTACACACTTAGACCATGCAAACATTGCCTCAAAACTACAAAGAGGTCCAGGCCATGGTGCTCCAGATGTGTTTCAAGCAAGAAGACTAGGCAAAGTAATGGATGTGTCTGGAATATTGATCCACAATTCAATGCAAAAAGTTGGTAAGTGGTGAGAGTTTGGGATTTCTTATGTATTTTTATGAGCTGTGGCTCTTTGCCCATAAAAAGATTCACATCTGCTTTGGAGGATACGTGATTGCTGGTGCTGGGCTGGAGCACAATATCCTGATTCAGTACTGAAAAGCAATAGATAGACATTGCCAGTAAAACATAATTAAAGCTGGCATTCCCAGTGACTAGGACATGGGACCAGGAGCCAGAATGTCTGATCTTGGTCTCTAGCACTGCTGATTTTTGGCAAGTTGGTACCAGAGTCTGCTATTTTATAGTATGTTCAACTTGAGATGGCAATGGCCAGATTTGCAGGGTAGCAAAAGCTAGCATCTTTGGGCCAAAATCAGCAGATGGATTTCTCAAACTCATGAGGCTTAGTGGTGTTGACTGCACTTGGAAAGCGGCAACAAAAAAGGTTTGGTAGGTGTTGAGTAAATTCTGAAACTTTTCTATTCTTACCCAGCTGCCACTAGAGAAGATGTGAGCCACTGACCATCCATTCCCTCCACACTTTGCCCTAAAAGGTAAGCACTTTCTAAAAACCAGCCCTAGAGAGGCCAAGATGGAAAGCCTTTTAGTAATAGAGACAACCAGTATTGCTGGTCACTTCAGAAATGCAGGCTTGAGTACTCTCAGCTCTGCTGTCTTCTTCCAAACAAAATCAAGGAGCTTTGAAAGTGTTCCACAAACCACAAGTTGTGCTCATCACTTCACAGGATCACCTGAAGAGAGTAAAATGTAGTACTGGAATTTTGTCTGCTAAAATTGTCAACCAAAAAAAAGGACAATTCAGCATTTTATGAGGGCAAGTCCAGTTCCTACTTGAAAATTCTCCAGATACTTTACTCCAGCCAATACCTGGTCCTGCCTGAAAACATAACATTACTAAAAAGACCTTAGCAGATTATGAGATGAGACCACAAGAACGGTCTCCTTACCAAAGCCTAGGTTGCCTTTAAGTAGTACTGATAAAACAGTCTTCTAGCATGCCCTAAGATTTGCTCTGATGCTTTGGCAGCTTAACAGCTAGAGAACCCAAGGAACCTAGTGGTATGATCACGACTCACTTTGATGCCATGGATTTGGATTGTGGATCTTTTCAGACTTTAGAGAAAGACACAGAGCAACAACAAATGCTAGATTCTCAGCAGCTTCAAACTTTGGGGTTCATGACAGCAGCAGACTGCTTGAACACTTGATCAGAGAAGCAGCAGGGTGCTAGTGGGACCACCTACCTCATCCCACTGCAGCTCTGAGCGTATGGGACTCATAAGCTCTCTCCACCAGCACTTGGTACTCACTGTGAGTCCAGGTGGTACACTGCCTTAATCTCTCCCATTGTTTCATGGTGCCTGGCTCTTGTCTTCCTTACAGCAGTGAGATCCCCACTAGCTTCAAAAAAATTAGACCAGTGTAGGGGAGTAGAATGAGACCAAGGCTGGATTTGTCTGGTAAAGAGTGCAAGACTGAACAGAGGGGAGCATGCTGCCTCCTGACCTCTGTAGTGATGAGTCCACATCTCAGCCACTTCATTATCATGATTGCTAATGTAGCTTGCTTAACTACAGATTAATCTCCCCTCCAGCCCAGAGGGCAGGCATACAGTTCTCCAGTAGAGCTGGTGCCACAGCAAAGACCTATGGAATTGACTTGAAAGAACGTGTCAGGCTGTCAAAGAGAAGACGTGTTGGCAGGAGTGTACAGCTGCTGCAGGATTGCCCGAAGGGTTCATCAATTCAGTGCACAGCATAGACTGAGTGGGTGGCTTTGTTTGTTGGCTTTGTTTTCTTTAATTTTCCTAATATGCTGTAAGGAGCTTGGAGTTTTCTTTGCATCAAAATGAGCCTACCAATACACCCTAGATGACGCCTCTCTTTTCCTCCTGGGAAGAAACAAAAGGGTTCCTGGAGAAACGCTGTGGAGATCAGATGATCTCGCTTTATTAATATATTACTTGGGATTTATTAGAATAATTCTAAAGACATTGCTTCAGAAGATAATGTGTTTGGTTGTTATTATTCAAAGTCTCTCCTTCCTCTGAGTGTGAGTCCTCCAGACAGCTCTGAAAATGTTTGCTGGATTGGGGCCCCCAATTTTTACAGCATTAACTACTGTTAAATACGCTAAGATTTAAGCCTTAGAATTGAAGAGAAATATGCAGGAGATCCCACCTTCCCTGAAATGCAAGATAAGATGGTTGCAACCCATAAAAGCAGCTTGACTGCAACAGGGGAAGAAAAAAGAGATAACAATAGAAAAATCCTAAATGTATGAACCAGAGTTAAGCAGGCATGTACCTTGGCAGAATTAACTCGAGCATCCTTGCATTGTTTTCTGCTATCCTTATCAACTTACAAACCATCAGTCTTTTCATCGTGGCCCTAAAGGGGAGTTTCAGCTGTACACCAGTGGCTCACACAGCACTACTAAAAAAGGGAAAGAAATAGAAAATCACTTTGTTCTCCAGTTCTCTATTTAGTGCTATAAGGGTCTTGCAGGGAAAAAATAATCTAGATCATTATGTTACTGCTGCTCCACCAAGAACCAGGCTGAACTCCCCAAAGCCTAGAAGATGACTGTCCTCTTTCCCTCTATGACAGCTGGACATGTGGAGGTCAGAAATCTTCCAGGGTCAGCAAGGAGACTGCTCCACAAGGGTAAAGTTTCCAAAGTTGTCTGCACCAGGGAAAAGATTGGCAGTAGAACTTTATAGGTGATAAAAAAACACCCTCTTTTAGGGAGCCAGGGAGTACTAAGCAGACCTTTTTCTACTAGGGAAATCACTAAAGGTTGCTGGATTACAAGGAACAGCCAAAGATGACAACACTTCTCCTTTCAAGCCTTTTGCTGAATTGTCTCACCAGTGCTCTGAGTACTCCCTTAGCCCAGATTTGCCTTTTCACAATCTAGCAGCAGTGCCTTTCTCCAGGGACCAGGAACCTTTGGGTTTTCAGTTTAGTTTAACAAAGGTGGGCGCTGGAATGGAGGTATTGACTTGTTCTGCCTCACACCTTCCTTGGGAGCTTCTCATATGGTGGTGTTCTGTGTGTAGAGTAAGCACAAGCAGCTACATTTAACTGTGATAGCAATAAGAACTACAGAAGTCTTAAGATGGATAGATCAGCCCAAGCAAAGAATGTGCTATAAACAAAGGCAGCAAAAGGTAGATTCCTCTGGAGGCAGATGAAGAATACATTTACATATGAAAATCTAATACACAGTGAAAAAGAAAAAGGGCATTGCATAAATAATGCCAGGGCGGAAACAAAAAATACGTGTTTTTAAACATTCTAAAAATGGTTTCCAACATTGCAAATGTGTTGCTCAGTCAAGCAGAGACCCAGAAGCAGTAGGTATGACCCAGCTGTGTGATAGAGACCGGAGGGGCACTGCAGAAGGTCAATCATTCACAACTATCCTTCCCAGTTTCTTCCAGCTTTCAGGTGTTTCAAAAGCATATTGGGGAGCATCTCTGCTAATATGCCTTGACCTTTAATAACCTGTAGGCATTTGCAGTTGGCCACTGTCACAAGAGGGCTACTCAGCTAGACAGATTCCTGGTGCAACCCACTGCCAGTATGAAAGTAGAACACATTGTTGCAAAGGAGCAAGGGCACATGGGGAAGGAGTTGTCCCCATGAGTGATCTGGTGGCCATAATACTCTGTTTCTCAAGAAGACGCACATGTGGGATTCAGAGCAAAGGGGGAATCTGAGCTGAGAGGAACTCAAGGAGAAGCACATATTGTATTTGCCTGTGCTCCAGATAAGAAATTTATTCCACTCAGCTAAAGGGCTGAGATGTCCACTTCTCAGGACTGAACTCCAGCTGCACACCTGTACTGGAGCTGCTGCTTTGCCATTCATGTGTGAAGATGGCACATACCTACATTCCCTAACAATGGCAACTGACAGCCTGCCCCAATAGGATAACTATTTGCCCTCCTTTCCTCTATGAGGACAAGTGAAATGATCCTTTTCTGTCACTCTTGATATGTGAAAACTTAACACTAAGCTTTTGGTACCTTTTGGCTGCTTCATTGATTTCCGCTTTACTAGGCTTGCAGTTTATACTGCTTCATTTCTATGGGATTTTCCTGTCCTTCCATTCAAAACAACTACAATGGTGCAAGGCAGTTCTCCTGTTCCCACTCAGGCAAAGTCACTTGTAAGACCCCTGTAGTAAAGCAGGGCACAAAGGGCACAAAGGGCACAAAGGGCACAAAGGGCACAAAGGGCACAAAGGGCACAAAGGGCACAAAGGGCACAAAGCAATGCTGGTGTCACCCAGTAAAGCAGCACTTCTAAAATGGGCAACCATCAGATTCCAGAAAAAGAGACCTATTAATACAATAAAGAGCTACTTTACACTGTCCTGTGGTTGCTTTCTAGTCATGAGAAGGGCAAAAGTAGCATCAAAGCTGTCCTGCTCTTCCTGAGAGGTGGCTACCTTTCCCCTGAAACTAGTGTGAGCTCTCTGCTTGCTCTGGTTTGTACCTCAAGGACATCTAGGAGTACTGCACAAGCAAAGCCAATAGAATGTGAGACAACAGTAGATCGTATCTATTTGTCACCTTGATATATGGAAATTGGTAGTACAGACTGAGCACTTCTAATTTGTGTCAAAGAATAGGCAAAACCGAAATGAACCACGGAAGTCCATTTGCACAGAAAAGTCTTGGCAGACAATGAAAGCAGAGACTGCATGCAACACCTGAACTACTTCTGGGTGATTCATCAGCCGACCAGACCGGGGCTGGGGGTGGAAGTGATTTATTAAACAAAACCTTATTTATCTGGGAAGATCTGATGGCCAAGAAAGTGCTGGCTGCATCTGAATTTTCTCCCCTGGAATCTGAGATCAAGGTTGTGTATCTACAAGTTGCTTCCAGTGGTGCTGGAGGGCACTTGTTGGATATCTGCGTGCACTGGGCTCCAACAGGAAAAAGCTTTTTTCCTATGTTTATTTTCTTGTCTTAAAGAAGAACAAAATGACCATGTCTCCACATGAGGAAAAAATTGCAGAAGCTCTGCCCCTAACCAGGGAAGACAGATCTGTTTTTTTTTTATTTACACTGCATGACATCAAGTCAAGAATAAGCTCCACAGAAATAAATTAGGGCCACTCCCTGACAGTACAGATGTGGTCTTGGCTGCTAAGCAGCCACCTCCCTTCCAGAGGAACTCTTGCTATGAAAATGGAGCCCCACTGCCGATCCTAAAGGTGAGGTTAATTAGCACCTAAGAGGGAATATTCAGAGAGCAAACTGTCCTCACATGAATAGGGCCACCATAAGTAACTGACAGCTTGGCTTGTGAAGAGGTAAAATTCTCCTGGAAGGTATAAAGTACATGTTTCCATCTGAAGATCACAAGGGAGTAAGTTAGAAGGATACAAATTTCAGGGCTCCTTTAAGCATTGAGGGGTTTTGTTGTTGCTGTTTCAGGAAGAGGAAAAAATACCATTTCCTAAAGAATTCTGTTTGGAGACATTCTTATTGCAGAATCTTCTCTGAAGCGTATTAAACTAAGAAGGAATAAGATGCTCTTGTTCCAGAATAAGAATTGCTCAAAAAAATGTTCTATTGCACTCTATATTCACAGCTTGCCTCAGATGCAAATGAACTCTCAAGTGCCAGCAAGCCCTCAGAAAGCAGCTCTCCTCAAGCACTTTGCAGCAATGGGTTTAAACTCTGGCAGCGCTGTGACCACATAAGCTAATGTCAAGGTGCTATTTCCCTCATATCCTTGGCCATTAGGAACATTGCCAGGAAGAATAAAAATCAGAGTTCGCATGTAACCAGGAGCAAAGACTGTCTAACTTTCTACATGGAATAGTCAGCCTGAATTTTAACATCTTAAAGGTAAGTTTAATAAACAGCCTCTTTCACTGCATGAAAGATACAGACATTAGAATGGAAAGGTGCCACTGAACACATTGGACAAATGGAGATCTCAGACTGACATGCACATTGCAAAAGTAAGGGTTTATTTCAAAGCCAGTACAAGGGTCTGCTAGCTGACCATGATGGCAGTCGCTTCACACCTGCTGTCTCCAGTGGAGCAGGCAACCTTCCTGCAGTGAATTAGGGGTTCAGTTCCAAGAGGTTTTCAGTTCTGACCCATATAGCTTGTTGTTCCCTGCTCCTCCCCAGGAGTAAGAGACAGACCCAGCTTTGAAAAGATGGTACCTGGGAGGAGGCTTAGCCATAGCATTTTCCAACTTGACTCTATGACAGACTATCTCCCATTTGACAGAAGATGGTTAAAGCTCAGCAAGGCTGAATGGCTTCTCCTGTACCAGGAAATGGGCCACCTTCCTCTTCTCACTTTGCTGTTACGACACCAAGCACTGGTGTTTGGAAGGGGACTGGCTGCAATAGTGATTACCCATTGGTCTCTGTAATTGCCTACGAGTCTGGGGAAGGAAGTATCTTGTTTTGCCCTCAATCCTCTTCCCTTCTGGGAGGCGGCACGGACGCTTGCGCCCAGACCACGGCACTGCCATACAAAAGCCACCACGGCAGTAGAGATTTAACAGCCATGAAAACTGAAATCTTTCAGTGATTCTTGAAGTAGCTCCTTCTGGGTAGGTGGAGGACCTGTTGAACAAGAACTTGTCCTCTTGTCATTGTTTGTGCCACATCTGTTCTGCAGTCACCCAAAGACCTGGCTTATGCTTGGCTATAACATAATGCAGAGCCCAGCTTTGTAATATTTTGCCTATATTTTGGCTGAAAATTTTGAAGAAACTTTGTCATTAGACAACATACAGACTTTTCCTTTCCTGCTTTAACACTGAAACAGATTTTTCTTTCTTTGCTTCTTTCCTCCCCCCACAGAGCATGTTTTTTTCCTTCAGTGATAAAATGAAAAAAAAGTGGGGAGACAGACAGAAAGGGAAAGGAAAAGAAACAAAAGTAAGCTTGTACAAAATGTCAAATAAAGCATTATCTTAAAAAACCTGTGGCATTTATAAAAAAACCCAAATTAATTATTTTTCACCTGTCTCACATTATCTTTTACACTTAGCAGCAGCAAATGTAAAACCATAACCTCCAAATCAGAGCGTGGATACCAGGGATGTCTTAACATTTGCTGAACACTTAATTAGTAATCAGACCCTTGAACTAACACTATAGGGCACATCCGGAAATTATCACTTAGGGGCCACATCTGTCACTAAGGACCCAAACTTCCTGGGGAGGGTGACTTTTTAGAGAGCTGCGTGCCACTGTTCAAAACTACCCTAGAACCCCACTTCCTATTTACAAATTGTTTAATGGAAGTTTGCCAATGCATTAGGGTTCCAGCAAAGAAATTTATGCCCACATTTCTTCCTAGATAAAATCAAGCAGGACTGGTAAAGAACGTGTCCTCTTTTGGTTGGTATGTGTGCCCCATTACCCCTCCTCTCCCCCCTCAGAGTCCAGAGAAGAAGGACTGCATTGCAAGAGCAAAGACAACCTCTAAAACATTATTGTCTGGGTCAGGATCCAGCTTTCATCCCAAGTCCCTTTCTCTTACCCTCTAAACAAGCTTTACACCCTTCTCTCTGTAAACTGCAGAAGTCAAGGACACATACCTCTTATAAACATGTGCACAATACCTTGCGACAGGCACACATATACCACATGAGCAATCTGTACAGGGGCAGAGAAAGAATTTCACCCAGGTGCCCTTGTGTCAAAGAAAAGTTTCCAGCAGCCAAGTCCTAGTCACACATGAATGCTGGCTCCTCAGAGCAACAGCTATAGCAATGCAGAAGGAGCAAGAAGGCAAGCGCAGGGCACCTCGGAGACAAAAGAACTGAAAACAAAATGAAAACGAAAAAAATCAATTAAGTTGAACTGAGCCAGGGCAGGCAAAGAACAAAGGGTCAGAAGACAAAGTCGGAAACAATAGACCAGCAAGATTAATATTAGTTGTGAGGAAGAGCTGGGACACTACTGAAGGAGAATGGAAAAGGCTTAAAGTATAAAGACTAGAAGAGATTCCTAATTGTGAAGCCTGACATACACCTACAACACCTGCAGCTTGATCAGTGTGGCTCTCACACCACTGCATGTACAGAAGGGGCTTCGTCTCACTGCTCCGATTCCTTGAGATTATGATGGCCACTTAGTAGGAGTCTTTTCTCTTTTCATTAAAAACAGAGCCATGCAAAAGAGATCTAAAGACAATCTCACACTTCCTGTGTGTACACAGCTACATTCTGGGTTTTGCATATTCATGTTGTGGTCTAATTCAACCAAGATTTCCCAGCTAGCAACAGATGCACTGTTTGACCCACTCATGTGATGTCCAGTTTGGGAAAACTTGAGTGCATGTTGCACTGGATCCTCTTGGCCAGTTGAACTGCTGCACAGCCAGACTCAGCAGGCAGTGCTACAAGCAATGTATTAGCTAACCCTTCCAGAAGGCTTGCTCTCCCATGTAAGCCCAGAGGAGATCTGTTGCATGGGGATAATACTGCACCCTAAAAGTGCAGGACTCGCTGCCCGTGGCCATATATAACAATTCACACAGAAAAATGGCCCTGACCTAACTGATAACTGGGAAGACATGGATAAGCATCTTCAAAATCCACTTAAGCCGCAATTTCTAGTGGGAAAAACGGGCCATATTAAGGAAAGCCAAGTGACCATGAAGTTCAGCTAAATCAATATTTTCTTTTTCCTATCCTCAGGCATCAGCAAAGTGCCACAGTGTGCTGTTACAAAGATGATGTGCTTTGGCCTAGAGGTAGGTTGGTTAGGGCTGGAAAAAAATGATCTTTAAGCTAATGTTATTCAAAAGTACAAGCAGTCAAGAAATATTGCAAAACCAGTATGTTTAATAGATTAATTGGGCAATCCCACCCAGAGACAAAGCAAATTTGCCTAGTGTTGCATAGTGAAGCCTTTCTCAATTCTCCCTCTTGAAGACCAAGAGCTTCTTTTAGCTCTCTGATTATTATAAGGAGGATTAGTTAAGCAGAGGTAGTCAAAGGCCTGCCCTGAGCAAAGGGCAAACTGAAGCAAAGCCACTTGACATTTCTTAGCAGCGTAGGCAAAGCTGACCTTATTGTCCCAGGGATGAGGAGTTAGGATTGATCCATTCCTCCTACTGGAAGATGCAAGGTAAGCGTTCAGGGCTAGGCTTGGGGGTAAGCCTGCCTGGCCAGTCCAATTTTCCATTTCCACTACTACTGATAGGATGGAGGAGATGAGGCAGCAACTTCTACTGTTGGGGGGAAGGAGTCTTTCAGCCACACAACAGCCTTCTCCACAGATGACGTAACTCCCCCTTCGGGGGCAGCCTGGGTCTCCAGAGCTCTGGGGATTCCTTCTTCTCTTTGCAGACTGCAGCCCTCCAGCCCAGGCACAGTCCCTCTACCCACCATGCTACCATCTCACCTTCTCTTCTGTGCAGGGGTTCCCTTGCACATCCAGAAAGCATCATAGCAAGAGAGCGAATCATGTAACTATATAGCCAGAGAAATGTAACCTCATTATAAATTTCCCCTAGCTCAGGAAATCAGGTGTATAACCTCTCATACCTGACACCATAGTGAACTGATTCAAAATCTACAGAATCTCGTAACAGCTAAAGTCACTTTGGATAACAGAAATTCTTTGGTCTATTTACATCAACAAAATTTTAAGCAAAGCTTTTATTTCTGTTACTCCAATATGGATGTTTTATACTCTCAGAACAACCTCTCTCTCTCCTGGGATACCTCACACTAAAATCCCATCCAGGAGATTTACAAGGGACAGACAATAGTGTTTTTCATGTTGCTTTAGAAGTCAAGGAGAGTGTATTTCCCTTTGTATTAAAGCTTAGGAGCTGTGCACTTAAAGAAAAAAAAAATCTTAGTGAGAAGGATGAATGCAGTCTACCAACTTTAAGAGAGCCCTGCAGCTCATTTTACGGTTGGGCTGTTGAATTTTCTTGTCTTTACCTCCTTCTCGTCATTTGGTTTCCTGAACCCCTATAAAAGAGACCATGAACTGCAGCTTCTGCTCACCATGTTCCGTCCCTGCTTGTGCTAAGCTGTGGCTACATGAACAGGAGAGTGCTCCCATCCCACAACCTGGGCATATCAATCTTACTCATGCACAATACTATTCATTTTATAGAAAGATTTTACCGTTTGACCAAGACCAGTCACCTCTAGGGTGAAACTGTGCAATACCAGCCTCATCTTCCTATGGATTGCAGTCAGAAGAGGATGTTTGCAAAGAATACAAGTATCAAAAGGGAATGAAAGCTTTGTGTCTTTGTACCTTCAGGATGGCAAGAAAATATAAAAGTCCCCTAAAGCAGAGCTTCTATTTAGTTCAGTTCCCTTCATTATTAGCAATGCAGCCCACAAAGTGAAGCACTGGCAATGGCCCCCACAAAGGACATTCCTGCATCAGAGAGCCCTTGCAGGCCTGCTGCGTGGCCAAGGCAGAGCGAGTACCCTCCTGAAAGAATTACAAACTAAACCTTCATACATACAGGGGCCTTCACTTCGAGCCTAGAAGTTTCCAGGACAGCATAAGTGTTTTTTACCAGTCTCTTTCATTTGGCAGAGAAGATAGAAGTGAGACTTTACAGTAATAGAGATACATCTTCACTCTCTATGGAATCTTATTTTGTTTCTTCCTGTGATAGGAAATATAGCTGAGAAATGCTTAGGCTTGCTAGAAGGAAGAATAGAACAGATTAAGTGAGGTCAGAATGGATGCAACCCCTGCAATTTTTCCAGGTGCAAATTCAGTCCAATATATAAAGTTTGGTAGATGATCCTCTCAAGCTTCTGAAGGCTCCATCATTACATTACATGCCCCATGCCACAACAGGCACTTTCGGGGTTCAGTGCTTTTTCTCCAGTACAGCTGCTGTTTCCAAAAAACATCCTACTTCAATGGCTACAGAATGCAGTTTCATTTCTTTAGGATAAATTTATCCCCTGGAATCAGCTAAGCAAGGTCATTGCCTCTGCTACTTCAGAAAGGTTCTTTTCACACGTAAAGGTTTCATTAGCTACATTTACTCTTGCATTTAAAACATGCCCTGTCCTGTCTTTCTGTTACTATCACATATGCCTTAATGCTTAAAAGATTTACGCTTAGTGAAGGAAGCAGAAAAGCATCTTTTAACTCTGACAGTTTAGTCCTCCTCTTTCTCCATAATAAAAACAGAGAATGGCTATAATTCCAAGTAAGAGCAACAAATTTCAAAATTACTCTTCTCACAGTTGCCTTTCCTACAAGCAAAAAAAATCCTGAACAGAAAAT
The DNA here is from genome assembly GCA_033124195.1 of Coracias cyanogaster. Taxonomy (NCBI): domain Eukaryota; kingdom Metazoa; phylum Chordata; class Aves; order Coraciiformes; family Coraciidae; genus Coracias; species Coracias cyanogaster. The sequence continues at coordinate 150,864 of JAVSBS010023639.1, read as the reverse complement.
CCCAAATCCCTCACATATTGTAGCAACTTCACTCTCTTGCAGAATCAAATTCAAAGAATTTGAAGGCACTGCCTCAAAGTGCACTAGAAAACTGCCACCACTTAAGAGGCCATCTTGGAATCTGTCCAGGAATAAGACCCTTCATAGCATGTGGAATAGCTTGGTTACATAGAGAGCAAGTTTGACTACCCACTAGTTCAGTGAGTTATTGTGCAACAGCAGGATTCCTGAAACCGTTGGTCGGAGAGTTGTTTTCAGCCAGTCTGTCCCCTACTACCCCATTCTTTAAACCTATAATCAAAATCCTTACAAAAGTTTTCAGATATTTTTTTTTTCCCCTGCCCTCTGCTAGCAAGAAGATTGGGGTTAAAAACACAGATCAAGAATGTTAACAGAAAACCAAGAGACATTGCCCAGTACAGTCTGTTTTTTCATTTCGTATCATCTGATTTAAGGTGAAGCGACTGGGAGCATTCATTTAAGCGGCTGTAATAAAAAGAGATTGATCGAAAAGTCTTTTTTTTTTTTTCCTTTTTCTTATGGATAAGAGTCCCAGGTGTCTGTTTTCCTTATATTTTCTTTTTAATGGCTGTTCCCTATTCAGCCCATAAGATTCAAGGTCAGCTTCAGGTCAAATTACACGTAACATAAGAAGCTCAGCATTTGCAAACCCATCTGTGGGAGCCCTCTCCCTCTGCTTTTGCACTGGGTCTTCTATTCCGGGCTCCCAGTTTGGCAAACTATATTAAAGTAAAATACTTAGGGTACAAATTTTCATTTTACGATTTAGATGGCGTGGTAGATTCCACACTGGCAAATATGTTAATAAATGGCATCCTGTTAAAAGAGCATCTTAAGCCTCTGATGAAAGTACACATCTAAGTACATCTCGGCCTTACTGACTGCTGGCAAAAGCCAAAGCATACAGGGCAAACTTGAACACTATATGTCTCCTACAACTTTCCATACACTAGTAGTGAGGAACCACTGCTTATCTCCCACAAAGATTATAAACTCTAGAATCCAAAGGAAGGAAAATAAGACTGTAAGAGTAGTGGGGGGGGAAAATACTCCTCTTGTCAGATCTTGGATAAAGTCGAAGTCTTTGAAAAGCTGGCCTATTACCAGCACTTAAAGGGTAGGGACTTGTACAGATTTTACATTTGTGCACACTGTATACATATATAGGCATTAACTGACATCTGACCCTATCTATAAGAGTTAAGAATTTACCTGCCTTAACAGCATAATGTGGAATTCAGAAAATAGTAAACATTTCCTTAAATAAAAACTCTGGGGGAGGAAGAAGATGAGGAAAAACATCCAAGAAACTAAAAGAATCTAAGCTCAAAACTTCAGAAAAATCCCTCAAATCTGAACAGCCCATGAGAGAGGAATGCAAGCTGTTAGATGCATTTGCACTGTTTTGTGTTGTACTATAAAAGCCCTCCAGGAGCAGTAGTGACTCCAGTTTGTTAGAAAATGGTCTGTAAGAAACAATGAAATTGTCTGTGAAAACAACAAAGTCCTCTTCACCTGAGACCCTACTCTTATTTACTCACCCCCAAACGTGACACAATCATCAATGTTCATGATGAGCATGACAGCCTGAGGAGGAAAGCACTGTCCTGCCTTTGGATGTAAAGGGTATCCATGCAAATATACTCTCTGGTGACTAACTCTCCATCTCAGTCCCTGAACTTCACAACAAGCAGTTAAGAACTATCAGGAAAACTTCCTAAAAAGGCTAACCCGAAGCATTGCGATAACTCTTAGAAGACCAAAACAGAAACAAAAGGTTCTTAATCCATCTTCTTGTGAAGAGGCCCTCTGGGGTTTTGTCTGCCTTTTAAGGAAGTGAGCTACAGCTCAACAGCTGCACTATATGTGAAATATTATAGCACTTGTTTTTAACTGCTGGATGAGGTGCCTGATGATTCTAGGGAGGTCTGGCTACTGCTGCAAGAGGTCCACATCTGTAAGGAGACATATGCATCCAAGTTTACTTATATGTCTGCAGGAATATGGGGGATTTGTATCCAAAATTCAGTTTTAAGTGGATTCTTCATAATGGAACATGAAGAAGAATAATAACAGAGCTCTGAATGGGGAGACAGCCTTATGGTCTTTTCCCACAGGAACTCAAAGATCCTATCTTAGATTTAATCTGTGGGTGAAGTGGACAAAGAACTAATCGACAGGACCAAGTATATCATGATCAAGGATCAGGACAACTTCTCAGGGTACCTTGCCTAATCAAAAAATGGAAGATGTAATAGGGACCTTCTGTCAGGCCCCAGGAAGCTGGTGTTTGGACTACACATACCTATATATCCTTAGCACAGAGCAGGCCAAAGAGGTCAGGAAGAGACTTGGCTAGCTCAAAGACAGGTAGAAAAATGTGTAAGAAGTAGTTTGAGCTTGGAGATTTAAAGAAGATAGAGCCTGAACTGAACAATACCAAAGATTGACTGCAAAAATGAAGAACAAGAAAAAGAAAGCTTGTGACTCATTATCTATTCCCTTATGGGTTGATTCTCCAGGCCTGGGCAGTCACAATTCTGCTCTTCTATGTATGAGATGCTGCTTGCACCTGGGGAATCTTTGGGATTAGCTTCCATATCTTAATATTTCAGGTGGTGAGCATAATCAAACATTCAAGAAGAAATCTCTCTACCAAGAAAAAAAAAAAAATCCTGACATGTTCCATATGCACAAGGCTGGCATTTGGATATTAAATCTGCAACACCTAACTCTGCCAAAATACTTCCCAAGACTCCAGAAATAAAAATTCCTCATTGTGCCCTCACTTGACTGCCAAAAAGATCCTTTTTATCCCTTCTTTTGACCCTCCCACACAAAAGTTTCCAAAGATGGAGCAAGCACCCAATTTCACATTTGGCAATGCTAGAAACAACACAGCAATGGCCCTGAAATGTTTGCAATTTCTACTTGTCTTGACACTAATTATACACACAAAGCAGCTTCATCTGCACAGGGCAGAATGGCTCAATGCACAGCAGAGTTCAGTGCCTTCAGATCCATGTGTTTCCAAGCGAGTCAACCGTGCATTATAACTGCAGTCACAGCAAGTTTCTGATGTGCTTCTCCATCACCAATCCCTCCTTTTTCTTTTTCTTCCGGGGGGGGGGGGGGGGGGGGGGGGGGGGGGGGGGGGGGGGGGGGGGGGGGGGGGG
>JAVSBS010023639.1:84884-147657 GCA_033124195.1 Coracias cyanogaster | reverse complement strand
TCTCTTTTTGTTTTAATTTGTCCTACAAAACATGAAGTTTCTCTGAAACAATCAGAGCATGACTTCCACCCAGTTGTTTCATCAGGCTAAGTGTGCAGCCCGCTTCTTCACATTCCCTTTTGAATAAACTCTCCATTATCAAAATAAAATAACATCATTTACAAAGTACCACCTCAGCAGCACGCCTCAGCCCTCATTTCACAGGGCTATGCCAGCAGCCACAAACAGAATCAAAGCATCCAATTAAAAATCCATATTCATTAACAAACATCATGTGTACTATAATGCCCTACATTGACTATGCCACCACAGGAGATAGGAAACTCACTGAGTTTTCCTGCTCTCAGTCTGAAGCACCATTTTATTAAAGGAAGAGTTTTACCTTTGCTACTCCATAAGCCAGCAAGAAGAGGCCCAGTGTCCTGTTAGCCCATTGGGCTAGGACAGCAGAAGTGACAGCTGTTGACCTTTTGCCTTAGAGCAATGCCAGACGCAGGACCTTGCCAGGATGAGGAGCACACAGAGAAGACCATGAAACCATGCCAAGACCTTTCCTTCCAAGGTCTTTAGGTACCAACAGGGCCGGCTGCAAACCAATCTGTGGCATTACTCACAGCCAACGTAATCAACTCTGCATATGCTTGATTGATGCAACTCATTGGCTAGGCAGGGCCAGATCCAAGCTGATGTAGTAAATTAGCATATTGCCTTGGCTTCAGGGAAGTTACGTTGATTTACACCATCAACAATTTACCACAGCAGAAAGTCACATACCTACCATAAATACAATGTTTCAGACCTATACAATGAAGTTATATGAACACATGCCAGGATTATTTATTTATTTGTACCCACAAGCCAGAGATTTACAACTCTTTATAAATACAAGCTGCACAATTTGCTTTCTATTTTTAGCAGGAATGCTTTGTGCAGGGAACAGCTGTCAGCCACTGGGAGCTATGCTCCTCAGAGCAACAGCTTCAGACAAATAGAGGCCTCTTAGAATTAAATTGGAGAACCGCTTTGTGGTGGTAAAGAAGCTGAAGATAGTAGGGAGCAAGAAAACATAAGCACTTGACAGAGAACCAGTCCCAGAGCTTTTCCAGCCTGCTTTCCTAAGAAAAGGACCCTTACATGATCTCATTGCATATGTACAAGTGTGTCAATTCTTCCCAAATAGCTTTAAAGCCTACTGTTCAATTCTGAACAAGTTCAGCAAACATTCACGACTCAAAGATAATATATTCCTATTTCCTCCAAGAAGGCAGGCAGCTGGGTAGAGGTGAGAGATTCTACTAACATCCTCACCTTGGATAAAACTGTTGTGTGAACTCAGCCTTCTATTGGATCCAAAACTATGCAAACCCAACACATGCATCAGTAAGAAATCAGATCTCACCAGATCAGCCATCTTCATGCAGACACTCACCTTGGCACACGAAGGAAGATGGTGTTTCCCCAGGGTGGACCCGCGCAGTGATGAAGACCACTTTCTGTTCAGCCCCTGGACGCAGGTTTGCTGCAGCAGAAGGGGGTGGCAGGGGACAGAGGGAAAAGGAGAGAGAAAGATCCTTTAACTGGGTCCCATAGGTAGGAACAAAGGGCCATTAATTTTTAAAGCATATCCTTTTATTAAAATTGGTCATACATTATAAATAAGTGCAATCTATAATTAAAGGAGGCAACGTCACTGGGTCTCTGTACCAGGCCATATAGCAGACTGAGTGAGGGCTGCAAAACTAATGACATGCAGCCAAACCTGCAACAACAGAGCTAGCTCTCTTCTTAAAAACCAGGATTTACTACAGGGAGTTTAACTGCAGTGTAATTGCTCTCTCACTTGTGATAAATGTCCCCCTGAGGCGACAAGAACAACAGTGGGGGTCCATTCACAACCCAAAGCCAATTGCACCCCACATTACACTTTATGTAAGCCTTAACAGTGCCAAACAAGGGTACAGTGCTAAGAAATTACATTTATTAGGCTTTGCTCTGGGGCATTTTGGGGGTTATTTTTTAAATTCTCTTAACTATTTGGGGCTGCATCTGCCCTGAGTGAAAGAGATATTCAAAACACAATAAAGTATGGAAAAGAAACTAGGAGTAAATCCAGCCACTTTCTCTGGTAAGGGCATGAAAATGTGCTGAGTTCCCTTCAAAGTGCAGATAGGTGGAAGGGAAACTTAGATCTCAACTACCCTGAACTTAACATGGGTTAATCCCCCAGTATTGAAGCCACACTACTTTGGCCACTTGCCTCAGCCATAAACTACACAGGTCAAACGGTATCTTTTCTCTGTTTGTGCAGTGACTGCATTTAATACACAGGAAATAAACATTACGCTCTTTCAAAAGGGGTTCTGGGAATTTTAAAGACCATAAGAGGTCAGAACCTCAGTTAGATGTCTTATCTAGATCTGAACATGCACAGCATGGGTAATGCTAAACACAGCAGGATCCAATTGCTACAGACAGTTTAAATCTTTGTTTTGAAATAAAAACTTTACACGGAGACTGGAAACTACATCCAAGCTGGTTTTGTGTGTGTTTGTTTTTTGGTGTTTTTTTTTTTTAATTAGGTAGATGCATTACATATATACCCAAACACAGACTTTCAATTTCAAAGTGTTTGGGAAGTCCTCAAGACCATACCTGAATTATTTTTCTAATTTCCTGAATTCTTAGAAATGCTCAGTTTCCCCACAGTAAATAACACCTAACAGCACCACAGGAATAATCAATATGGTTTTGGCTGTTCTCAGGAGACAATCTCAGCAGGTTTCTTTTTTATTTCCTTAGCTTCTCTAAATGTCCTACAGCTGCTCGCCCTGTAACTCAGCCATTCGTTTGTCCTTTCACACTCCAGCTTCACCACTGGCATTTCTGAGCCCCAGAGGCAAGGAAATATTAGAAAAAAACATCTCTGACAAACATAGCCACTGGTGGGGTCAATTCTGTCTGCGAAGGAAATGTGGGAGGCAACAAAGAGGAACACAATATAATCAGCTAGAAGTTGATGACCGCCCCACATCATTTGCATTAACATTAAGTAGTGTGGGAGGAAGGAGATAAATCAGCAAACCAACTTTAAAGAGCAAAAGGAGAAAGCTGGAATCACTTTTGTAAGAGGAGAGGAGTTTTCCTCCTCTTTTGAAAAACCAGCATTAAAGGGTCAGTGGCTCTGCACAGAAGTGATGCTCAGCAGCATGACTGCCACTGTTTGGAGCTGGAACAGCTCCTTCACTAGCAAATCTTTCAGACAGAGGATTAGTTTTGGGGGTTTTGTGGCTCTAGTTTTGTTTGGTTTTAATTATAACATTTTTGTTAATTATGCTTTACTCTTCATAATGGTTATTAAAATCTTTAGTCTGTTAATTCTCCTCTGGAACTGAGGAGAACTTTCCTAATTTGGAGCTCAATGTGAAGCTGCTTTGGAGTCAATGGGAGATGTGGCATTAGTTCCTAATCAGGACCTCCCTCGACCACATACTTGGGGGATGTAAGAGCACCAAATTACCACCCTGCCCCCAGTGCCAAGCAACTTCACTCTGCCTTGGCTTACAGTCCTCAATGCATCACTCACTTTCCAGCCCAACACATGTGCTGCAGAGTATGGATGCGCAACCTTTCAATGCACAGACTCTTCCATAGCACCCAGCTTTCTAGACATGTAGTGCTCAATATGAGCACGGGCATAGCTGGCTGTCCATCTTCATGGAGCAGACATTTTCCCCACATTTGTCAAGCCCAACAATACCTTTATAAATCCTTTTCTTTAAGCTATATTCTGCATTATTCATACAGAAACAATAAAACACATGGCATATGTAATTGTGCACATGTGTATTTCTTTCTGGTATTTGAGCTGGATGAAATAATGTGACCTGTTAACTTTAAGTGTCATTTTCAGTGTTTAGATGCATTTGCATGAGCAAGCAAACATTTCTTACACGTTTTTGTTAACATTTTGGAAAAGCATATATCTTTAATGCAGCATGGAAAGCCTAGAAAATTCAATAGCATCTTCTAAACGTGGATGAATCTGGTAAAAGTTGTTGTGAGTAAAGTCCCTAAGTACAAGGCTCTGGGGACATATAAGAAAGTACTAAACTGGCAGATAAGCTTTTAGTTCTACAGGTCCTCCTCAAACAGGTCAGCTACTCTGAAAAAATTGGTAAAAGATGAGGACATATGAGGCAACAGACGCCCTTTAGCCAACCTATGGGACAAGGTGCACCAAGGGCCTCCAATATGAAGCAAAGACTTGCTCATGAGAAAGAAAACAAAGTTAAAAAAAAAACAAAACAAAACAAACAACCTCATTCTTTGTATTCTTTTTTCTTTACCAATGGTACCGGGTGTCCATACTCAGGTGCCAGCAGCAGGGGCTGCAGGGCTGAGCTCTCTGAGGTGAGGTTGGGCCTGGTCACGTTCCAGCTGGCTCTGCAGGGCATAGCCCAGCCCCTCAGCAAAGGTGGTGGCACCTCCTTGGAAGTGGAGGTGTTGTCTTTGCCTTGACTCATGAGCCTTTTCATCTTATTTTCTCCCCCTGTCCTGTAGAAAGGAGAGCGGCTGGGTGGGCATCTGGCCACTGACCAAGGTTAACCTACCAAACCAATAATGAATGCAACAGCTACAGAACACCGTTTCATATTTTAATTTAAATGTTGCATTGAAAATGCATCCCATTTTCTACTGCAGGTTTGAATAGATCAATCAAAATTAAAAAGATTAGAAGTGTATAGCTTTGCTCAGTAGATGCCAAAAGCACTTAAGCAAAATGACAAAAGCACACTCCATTTAATCACAACTTTGCCAGTTGTGGAAATGCAGAGACACAGTCTGTTGTGGTAACCCTTCTACCCTTCCAACTGCTATAGCAGTGACTCTTGGAAACAAAACTCTTTGACTAAAAAGTTTTCCAAGTGAAGATATTTATAGATTTATGGAGTAATTTCTTTTTCATTTTCTCTTCCAGAAAGTATCTTGAAGATTGCACTAGATCTTTCCTTTTCCTGCTGAAGGCTACCATTACTATCATCATTGATAATATTTGTCTTGACTAAAGATTCTGACTGGGACCTAAAACAATTTGCCACTATGTGCTCTGCACTTGCAGCCTGCTACTCACCCACCATCATCCTGTCACTCTGCTGCAGAGGAAAATTCCCTTGAGCAAAGCTGTGAAGATCTAAAGGTGCTAGTCAGCATAAACAACACTAACCTCAACATCTATTCTGGATCTAAAGCTACCACAATGGTGATAAACACCAAGTGAATGTCATACTGAAAATAAACCTAGTTAGCTGCAAGCTAGCAACTCAAATCTCTCACTCTGATTATCACTCACACTGTTTGGCCCTCAGCTCATGTTCCTTTTCCTCAAATGCTATAGCATGTTCAGGCCAACCACTTAAAGCAGTCCCACTGGCAACACTTCCCCAGCTCTCCCCCAGGAAACGGTGTTTTCCACTCTTTGTTACATACTACACTAGGGCAACAAAAACAGTCCAACAGAAAGCACTTTCTTCTGAAAAAAAGGTAGTCAGATCAGAAACTCAAACCTTTATGAGAAGGCAGCAAATTAGCTTAGCCATTTTCATTCAATTTTCATTTTTATGCTACTCTAAAAACACAAAAATGACAGTGCTTTAGGTAGTAGCTTAATGATAAGTAGAAATTTCACTCAGAAATATGAAATTAATGGAATTCTATTTGCACTATCCAAATGAAGTGCTGTAACAGAGCTGACATAGAGCTTCACTCAACACCCAGGATCTTTCCTGCTACTACATCAAACCAGAAACAGACTGCAGAGAGATTGTAAATTTATGGTTTCTTTAACTCTTGGAGCCATGATATGGCAATGATGAAAGTTCACAAATAAGTGTTAAGACTGATGAAGTACCAAGGTTGAGCAAGTCTGACACTGAAAGTCTACTTCAGAAAGCTTTTAAACTGGAGCCCATGAGGAGAACTTGGAAGTAAACTCCACTCCTTTGCAGAGGACTTCAAAGTCAGTGCAGGGAACTAGGAAAAGGTTGTCTTTCTCCCCTCCCGCATTTCATTCCATCTATAGAAGACCAAAAGGCTTTAATCAGAAGAAATGAAGTGCCATCACCCTAAAACCAAATGCATCCCCCTCCCCAATTTTAAATACCCACATATACTTTAATGAAATGTGTAAACATTACAAACAAATTGCATTTTGTGTTCCTTTTTCAGATACTTTGCAGTATGAGGTGAGTTGTTACCAGCATTTTATATTCAAAACCCTGTGAGTTAAAGACTCCACAGAGGAAGTCAAAAGAACTTTATTGCATTACACTTCACTGTGCTGTCTCGGCTTGTCTGTGTCCAACAGAACTGTAACATCTGCGTCCAAAGCAAATACTGATGTCGTTGGTGTTCTGACTGCCTGGTCTCTACCACATTAACCTGCCTTAGCAAATCAAATCCAAGCAGAATTTACTGTACTCTGGCTTTTCCTAAGAGACCAGATTAGCACCTAATTCTATTTATTTTTGTTACTTCTGGTCACAAATGTTATTTCAGGTAAGAGTGCACATCTCAGTGGCACAGAGTGCAAAAGAACACCATCTTTGATCACTACCAATTCCCGCTAGACTTGGTGAGGTCAGATAAACACAAGCTCTTCTCTCTTGCCTTCTAATAGTTGGCTTGAGCAGTACAAAGAAACTAAGTAGCATAGAAGGTAAAAATGATGCCATTTATACCACAGAAAGACAAGCAAAGACTGAACTAAAGCTTTTGTAAATCAGACACCTATTCTTAACGCACTTTTAGAGGGAAAAGGAGGCAGCAGTACCTTGGCTCCCTCAGGAGAGTCAGGTTTGGCAGATGAGCAACTGCTACAAGGGGCCCACATTGCTTATTGACTCACCTCACCTACCAGATGTATAGATAGTCCCATCTGGAGCGCAGGGGGGTTTTGTTTAGCAAAGCCTCACGTGTGCATGAACCTTCTGCTCAGCAGTGGTCCTGCATGTAATGCTCGAAACTTGATTCAGACCTCTGAAGTTCCAGATTTTCATTCAGATTCTAACCCTGACTGTCAGGTGCTTAAATGTGATTTGTTTGATGGACTTCTATTGTGTTTAAAAATGTGCTTAAATGTATGTGTTGGCATAAGAGCTTTGCTGAATTTGGGCCGTTTAGCAGGAAGCCTGCCTCCAAGACTTTCGTCACAATGTTTTAAAGTTGGAGATTGTGCAACTATTATCCTTTATTGCCCATTTTATGCCAAAGTCTCTCTTTCTTTTTACATTCCTCTTAAAAGCAAAGCTATTTTGGAGCATTTAATATTATTTAATCTCTTTACTCTGGCAGCATAGAAATTACAGGGACCATTACAATGGTCCTGCATGTGCATATGCTTTATTGATGTATATGCTGACCTAATATCAAATTGATTTTGTTCAGCTTTTCTGCTGACCATGGAAAAATGCAAATTGGGTATTATATTTGCACACTAATTTTATTGGGCCCCTGTGTCTTCATAAAAAGATAAAGTTTGGGCTAATAAAAATAAAACATTTCTGGTGCTAATATAGGCAAATGTTTATGTAGGCAGGTAACAAATTGGTTTGTCATTTAGAGGAACATAAAGAGTACTAAAATCATCTTTAGACAAAATAGATTGGTGGCTTTTGCTTAGCTTTTAGCTTTCATTTGCAAAATCAATTTAATGTAGCACAGTGTCTCAAAGACAGGGTGACACAGGATTAAGACATCCATTGTATTCCCTCTCCATAACTCCTCGTTATTCAGTGGCCCTGGGATTTGGGTTGCTCTTGCTCAAAGCAAATTAAATATATTCCAACAGAAAAGGGAAAAAAGGAACTTTTAGACTTATGCTATATGCGGACATCCTATAGGGCCAAACAGAGGGGCAGGATAAGAAAGTGGGACTCAGTGTTCAGAAGGTAGATGCTGAAAGAGTTTGCAACATCTGTCAGTGTCACGAGGAATCTGAAAGGGTAACACTTGTATGATTTCTTTGCCTGTCTATTTCTTTATTCCTCCTTCCTTTTCCCTCTATAAGTCCTCTGTAACAATGCCTTTTGCATCTCTTTAACAGCCAGCAATCTCTGCTGGAATGCAGCTAAGTGAACTATGATGACAGTTTAAGTAGATGGGCATATATCAACAGCCTAACTTCTATTTACTGAAGTAAGTTGACCTATTTAAATCCCAGAGCAGGTACTATTTCTATCCAGCTCTTGTTTTTCATGCCTTCCTTCTCCTTCCCTTCTTCAATTGCGGGGTATTTTGGAGGGGTTCCATGCAGTGGGAGGTTACATAAACAGTTTCAACGTTAATACTTGACTGCATTTTCTACTTAATAGCCCAGCAAAGGGATCTGACTGTAAAGCAAAAGGCCAGAGAAATCTCCTGGTAAAATTATGCTGAAGCATAGATCAAACAACACTGCAGAGCTATTTGCAAAATCAAAAATAGAAAATGACCATAAAGGAAGATCCCCCTTACCTCTCAGCCCCACTTATTTGTTTTTAATCTTCATTACATCTTGGAAGCAACCCTTTTTCCATTTGGCCTTTCTGATACTAGCATCTTGCTGCACTTCTGAGGCAGGAAAATTAACTGCCTGCAAAACCAATCAAGGTACACTCACATCTTTCCTTGTCTCCATTAAAAAATCCACTCCCCAAAATCCCCTGGTTTTGTTTTTAAATTATACATACACATTTGAATGTTGCAATATAGTCCTATGAATAAGAACAAAAATCTGGAATATGAGCTGCACATTATCGTCCTCAAACGGCCAAGGTGATGACAACTCACAATTAAGGATGCAGACAGCAGCATTTAATGTCACCTACCTGCATCACTGTCATATCATAACAGTTTAGCAGGCAGGTCCCCAGCCTGCTTTCTTTTTCCCTCTCCTGTTTTGCTATTTATAAAGTCAGGCTGGAGTGTAGATAAACCCCTTGCCCTCCAGAGACTGGAGGCAGGCAGTAAATTATGGGAAGGCTAAGTGGTACATCAAATGTGTCTCCTCAAAGCTATATATCATCTTGTTAAATTTGATGTCTAATCCCAGAACCCCCAAAATCATTCCCAAAATCCCAGAAAATGCCTGTGTCCTTCAGATGATATAGAACAAGAAAGTAAAGTTTACCTGCAGGGAAAAGAGAAAAAACACCAAGCCAAAAACATTCTAGCCACGATTTGCTAAAAGTCTTCATTTTACTTGAGTGTCTTTCAATGTTATTTCCTTAAATTCCATAGGGTCAGAACTCACTCATCTGTATTTGAATACATGAACTCTGATCTACAGTACTCATCTCTTTTTTCCTTCAATGATTGACATTAAATTACAAACTGAATAAACCAAACCACATCCTATTTATCTCTCAAAATCTTACACTAGATAGAAATGCAGTAGCTTACATACGTAGCAGCACTTCTCCAGTTACAACAGTGACAGTAATAAAGATCTCCAGCCGTTCCACAGGGTTCTCTTAACTGAGCTGCACAACCACACAGCAGTGAAGATAAGGTAGAAACACAAAGGAACTGCCTGTAGCCACAAAGGAAGCAGGCCTCATCTTTAGGGAAGGTATTGATACCAGCCAGTACCTATCTTGCTCTCTTTTCACAGCCATCATCTCTCTAGAAATGCTCACCATCACAGCAGTCTTCACTTTATGGAAAGAGATAGAAAAGAAGTATTCAGGTGCAAGACATTTCTACCTGCAATACTACAGTTACATGGGTATCCTTCCAGTTTGTCTTTAAAATCCAGGGATTCAAAAGAGATTGCTAGGGCCTGTTATAAAGCAATTCTGTATCAGCTCTCTCCAGTGGAGAGGGTTGTGGCAATGTTTATTTGCTGCAAGTATGCATGGGCTGAATGATAAGAGAATAATTTATGTCAGAATTTCAGCCAAGGTAGCAAAGAGGGAATTACCAACCTCTTAGAGTAGTCCAGCAGTTGCAGGAGCAGCCAGGACACCTTTGTTCTATTCTTTCCAGTTTTGTTAGGGATTTGCCTATGATTAACTTTAGCGCTTAGATTTTCCTATATAAAAATTGAGCAAAACCATGTGTACTTCAGAACAGAGCTGAGAGGCCCAGTACAGCTAGGCTCCAAACTCTTCTAGTTTTTTTTGAGATGCAAAGCCACATCCCTGCACTCATCATGGATCCTTCCAAGGAAAGCAGTGCCAAAAAGAACATCTATAATTGCCATGAGATGCAACTTCAGAATCCACCAGTACAGCATCCCTAACTTCTCAAGGCCCAGTGATAAAACAGGGAAGGAACAAGCTGCAAGACAACATGCAGAAGTCAGAAAGTTTTTTCTGGGAAGCTGGAACTGGAAAACCTCTACTCACTAGAGCTATACTTAATATTCTTCACTTCAGAAGCAGACAAGAAGTACAACAGGAGAAGAATTGAAAAACGTGGATAGGCATGAAATGGTGGCCAAAGCTGGATAGGTACCTACTCAGTATCTTGTTCTAAGTAGGGCCAGATCTCATTCTTGAAGGAAAAAAGTGAAAAGCAACCAAAGTTTCAGCCATTTGGGACAAAAGCTCAAAGCTAAGGGAACCGTGAACCAATACAACCAACACTGTCACTGGATTAATCTCCTGTATTCTACCTTTTAGACACTGGCTTGAACATAAAACCTTCTCTATTATTCTTCCCAAAACACAAAATTATAAGTAAGGACACCCCATGCTCAATTACAGAACACAGTAAATGAGTTGTTTTGTTGTTTTTTTTTTTCCCCCTGCATTGGACCCTCCCTGGGAGGAAAAGGAAGGATGACAGGCTTAAGCAGAATAAACTCTTCAGCATACTGCTTGAAAGCAGTAATCCCAGGCAGGACGTGCAAGGTGTTCTGCAAGAGGTTTTGGCCTTTACTGAACTATGACAGTGTGTTCTTTGGTAGCTGAGCTAGCAGTCAATAAAAAGCAGCCTGCTGAAATGAGATTCATGAAGAGCAGTGCTCCACAGAATGTGACACTGACCTCTTCAGGAAGTGCCACTCTCTTCAGAGAGAGGCTTGAGCACACAAGACAAGAAAAGACACCAGTGAATAGCCTCTCTTCACATTCACAGCTTGCCCGAAATCAGAATGTGGGCCTGAACACGCAGTACCAAAAATTAACGTGCTCACTAGAGGGTCTTACACACCAAATTCAAACTTCAAAATACCTCAACAAGATGGGGGATGTAGACCACCCTCAGGGCTAAAACTCACACATCCCTAAACCAGCCAGAAGCAAATCCTTCTTTACTGTAATGTTAGACATTCGTTTCAAATGAGGATGAGAAACAGATTCTTTTTAATCTAAGGAGGATGGCAAAGATGGGGTGGAAAGTGACTCCTTTTCACAAAGTACTGAGGTGACCTCTCCTGGACACACTGCCAGGCATCTGCTTTTCTTCACCAAGGCTTCAGAGGCACGCATTGTCCTAAATCAGCTTCACTTCAGTGTATACATTCCACCTATGTATTCAGACTATGACTCTAGCATCAGTATGTATCAGAGACATGACCTAAGACAGAAGCATACTAAGAATATTTGACCTATATCACATATTCCACAGTCTGGCAGAAGAAAGTCCTGTCACACCCTTGTCCTTTCCTTCAAAAGAAAATGGTGAGATGCATGCCCAGAGGTAGGACACTTTCCATCCTCATTAAGTAAGCTGCCATTCTTATTCAGATGCTGCTTATGACATATTCCCCTCTGTTGCAAAAACAATTATGACAAAGATGTTTAAATTCCACCTGGACACATAAAACGTTCTCCCGCTCTAACTAGCCTGCCATATCTGTCCCCTGCCTTACATCAAACAAAGAATAGTTCCACTCACAGACGTGATTCTTCTCCAAGATCTCTGCAAACACCTCATTAACTTCATGTGCACACAAGTGTCTACCAATCCTAATTGTCCTTTTTGTCCCATCATTAGGTTAGCAATACATTTCACAGGTGCAGTCACTCATTATAACATGGCATGTATGTGAAAACACATTTTGTTGTCTGCATACATGCACTCTGGAAGGTTGTGTGAGCTTTGTAAAGTGTATCTAGTCAGCAAACTGTTAAAACCAATTTATACACACACACATACATACACACACATATTCTCTCTCAAGGCAATAAGCCTATGGAGAATTTTAATTAAAGTCAAAGGAGCCTTTAAAAGTGGAGGGGGAAAAATCTAGCACAGCAAGAAATAAATTAATAAAACCACGCTCCAAGTTGAAGCTCAAGGGGATCACTCTCAGTCATCATTTATTTAAAGGATGGGACACGTCAAAGATAGGAATGTCAAGTGGGAGATGCTGTGAAGCAGCAGAGGACAGAAAAGGGGCTGACGAACTGCATGCCACAGCTTCTGTAGCAGATCATTTTTTGTCACGTAGGTTATATTTGTGGCTGGCCACCTGCTGCTTGATATTCACTGCCTCTCAAAGTTAGTCACTAAAATATCTGTATTCCCTTTCACGTTTGATCTGGGAAGGACCTTTTAGCTCATCTAAGCCATCCTTATCTGGCCAGCACCCAATTTCTCTGGAAAACGATCCCATTGTCTCATCCTGAGGATATTTTTCTTGGTATTCAGCCAGCCATTTCTGTTGCTGAATTTCAATCTATTTCTTGCCTCTTCCCTTAGTGTTTATATTTTTTTAAAGTGCCTTAATTTTGCATGCATTGCTTTAGCTGTCGCTCAGGCCATAGACTATTCTAGAGGAACTAACTGACCCCTTCAGGTGAACCCTTACCCACAGGCACACCACAGAACCACTCAATTCTCATGTCCTTATGATCTTTTTATACAGAAAGTTTCAATGCTTAGATGAGAGCTGGCATTCTGCTCTTCACCTGTCATTCTTGCAGCCACTGCATCATCTTTTGTAGCCTTTTCCATTGCACAGGGAGGAGATTTCTTCACTTGAGGCCAGTTGCAAACAAGCAGTGCCACATTGCTTCACTTTAACAACTCCCAGTATCAGCTGCTACAGCAAGCTCTCGTCACCTCCATCTGTCTTGTAACAGCTCACTGGGGTGTAAGATGCTTGTGTGGATCAGTGTCCTCAGCAGCCTCCTGGGTCTCCAGCCCTGTATTCAAGGGAATATGATACTTCTAGTTGGTGCTCTGTCACAAGCCTTCCAGCATCAGATGCAAATGAAAGTAATCATCCATAATAAATCATGTGATTACGCTGGAAACCCATGCGTGTCTCATCCTTCAACTACAAGAATTATGGAGATACAATATTAACTGCATATCTTGACACTCATTATCTCCTTTATGGAGTCTTGTGCTATCCATTCTTTGCCAGCCAGATCCCTCGGTAGAGACAAAAATCTTCATGGATTGATAAGATTCTACATCACTTTCCATGCAAAAGCATGAAAACACAGCTCACTTCCAACATAAAAAATATTGAAGTTATTTGAAACATTAAGACATATTTATTAGAGAACGTAAATTGAATTACAGTTTGCCTTTTCCCATTAAAAAAATACGCCCTCTTAATGCAAAGAAGGTTAGAAAGGTTAAAAAAAATGAACAAAGTCAAAGTCATTACATTCCAATCAAACTTGATAAATATGTAAATTACAGCAACTAAACAGTTGGCTTTGACAAATGACTTCCACGTAATGGATTTTTCATAGTAATGAGGCTACAGTGCAATTGTTTTTTTAAAGCCTTACATTTCTCATTAATATAAAGTGTGAGTCAGTGTGCACAATGGGGATATTTACCAAAAAAATTAAGAAGGGAAAAAAATTCAGACAGCACTTGACATCACAGAGGGATGCCACAGCCTGAGATGGTGCCATTGCTTCCATCACCATTGACACATTGTTGACTAGTCTTTAATTAAGTTGCCTGAACTTGAGGAGCTACTCAATGCCAAAAGAAGCATAAAGCCTAAGACTTTGTCACTTGCAATTCATTTGTGGTACGTTTATCCATCCAACACTATCAAAGGTGCCAGCTGCATATGCTGTTACAAATTCCATGATACCCGTGGAAATGGAAAAAGGTGCAAGAAAATCACTTCAATGACCTTTAAGTAACTTCCCTGGCCACCAGCACCTCCCTGCCTCATTCAGTTTGATATTTCAGACCATGTCAATCACATGGCATCTACTTGCCTTGCTATCTTTATAATGTAGGTTAGATACCAGCCAATAGAAATAACGATTTGTGTAGGAAGGTGACACTCATTCATGGAGTACTGCTTTCCGTTTCCTTATTGTCACAAAAATAGCCTGGTATTCAGTATGGCACCTTGTAGCTTCTTACACTAGAAGTCTGCTTCACTTGGTGCATCCTACTTTGGAATACCCAAAGGTGGTTTGAGCCAGCAACAGCTTTTCAAAAAAAAGGGCAGTGATTGCAGTGAAAGTGTCTCCAGAAATATGATGGTTTTCTTTGATATGCATTGAGCTTTGGCAGGACCACACCACAGAGACTTGTGGGAGTGTGGTCTCATTTAGTGCAGGCTGCTGCTAATCAACCAGCCAATTGCTGGTACCATTGAGACTTCATTTGGATGACCACATTCAATAGGCTACAATTGAAATAAACTTCTCAATTCTTGAGCAACAGAGGTTTCTCTATAAACATCTTACTAGAACTGCAGAAGCAGTGTTATTTCCTCCCCACCCTAATTTAAACAGAAACACAGCTTAAAGGAGAACAGAGAAGTTAGTCTATTTCCTTGTGTTGCCCCTGCCCCATCCTTCACACCATCCCATGCAAAATCAGATTGCTCTGGTGCCAATAGGGCTTAGTTTACATGTTCTGCAGGGTACATAAGTTCCTGAACAAATATAGGGGAAATTTCAGCATACATATCTGTGTCACTTGAACCAATTTTGACTGCTTATCCATTCTTATTTGAAGGAGGGCTGTATCCATGTCCCCTCATCCCTTCTTTATAAGGAGTCTTGCCACCTGACATTTGAATTCCTGAGCCAAGGCTACAGAGTTGATCTTAAATTTACCCCCACATGCTCTCAGTGCACCCAAGGGTCAGCCAATCCAGGGTGGTGATAGATCAAAGACTATACTGCTGATTTTAAGCTAAAGTAAAAATAACCCTTCTCACCCCAATCTGTTGAAAGTACATAAGGGTGAAGAAGGGAAAACACAGCCAGGGGGAATATCAGTTGGAAAGAAGGACAGAGGAGGTAGAAGAGAGGACTGTTTATACATCATCTAATAAGCCTGTAAACCCTGGCTGTATCTCGGCATGCATGCACTTCATTTGCTGATGTAGGATGCATACTCCATGTAATGCTATTCTTGTGAGCCAGGAAAATCTGCATGTATTACAGCAGGAGAATGCTAATGACCTTCAGCTGAGCTGGAATCCAACAATACTTCCCTTTATCAAAGGTAGACTTCAGGGCGAACAGTCAACCTTGGGGATCCTCGTGGAGTTAAAAATTGGTGAACACAACATGACCACATCCATCCCTGTTTGTACTAAATGTCCCCCAGTTCCACATGAGTTGATAATCTCTCCCAAGTAGCCCTCAGGCTATAGCACAGGTATTTTTCAAGCAGCACTTTGTCAGTAAGAGAAAAGCAATTCCAAGCCCATTCAAGTGATGAATACTTGAAGCAAATATGGGTTAACAGCTCGCCCAACACAAGCTACTAAATCACTAGCATAACTACCAGCAAAATATCTGTACTCCATCTCCCCACACCTCCCTCTCCCCACCAGGCTGTGGTGACAGTCCCTGCTTGATCTGACCCACATCTCTGATGGAAGCCACACTACCCAACCATATTGCTTTCCAGCCAAAAACATTTGAGTGCTTTGGACTTATTTCAGATGAAATAATAAAAAAGATACTATAAGCAAGTGGAAAAACAACAACAGCAACTAATGGACTTAACCATGCTGGCCTTACCGGTAAGTGACACAAAAGCCTTATTTGAATGAAAAGCTAGGTCAGCACTTGAAACAACTGTCTTCTCAGTTTGTGAACTGATTTAGAAGAAAAAGAACAGATTACTCCTAATTTGTTTTATATCTTTGTATTCCTGATCTACTGATTATGATAATTGTAGAAGCTATCTTCCCATTAGCCACAATCATTACCATACAGACAGCATGCAGAAGTCGGAGTGGATTTAAGCAGTTTTGTTTCTAAAGTGCTGGTGTAATGCAGTCCTGCACATTTCCCAGGCAGAGGAGGAAAAATAAAGCTTCCATGCCATTAAGTTCAAGTAGATTTTCTCATCATTGCAGAATTTAAACTTTCAAACCAGACATGTCCACATTGATGACATTTAGAACTGAGCCCTGGAGAGATTTTTCAGAAGTTGTCAAGGCTGAGCCCAGATCACTGTCCTAATTTTGAGAAAGCTTCTAAAATGATGGAAAACTTTTTGAAGGTCATTGTCCTTCATCAGACACATGATGTAACATTGTCTGAATATGAGGTTTGAAGTAAAAAATCCTACGTTCTTTTTGTTGCTCTTCTACTGAACTGATGAATAACCTTTGAAAAGACATTCAAGAATAAATCCACAAACAGATTTAGCAACTAAAGTAGTCTAAATCCCACTTAAGTCTATAGTTTAGATCTTCAAAAACTGCAGTCAGCTGTCACCTAGTTCAGGAGATGTCAGTATTCCTAGGCAACCAGAGTTCTCCCTTTGGCCAGTTCCCCCACAAATTCACATATCACGGCATTCCCAAATTGTAACTAATGGAAAAGCACCATAAAAGCACAGTGGTAAAAAATCAGTGGCAACAATCCCCAATCTGCTCAATTCTTATGGGCTCAGTAGGTTTACTTAGCTGAGTAAGCTGGGTATGTTTTGTGGGGTGTCCCCAGAAAAAAACCTCTTCTCAGCCTGGAGGCATCTGAAAGTACACTTCTAGGGTACCCTTAATACTTATTGCACATTTTTTTTTTTTTTTAAACTACATCTATATAGCATTAAATAGCACAGGAACCAGAGTCCTGCTTTCTGTCGACATAGACACTCCAAATACTAGATTACAGGATCATGATCGTTCTTGCTCAGCAGCTAGCCCAGTGAATATTGGCTTGGTTGACAAAGTAACTTCAGCATAAAGAAATAAGGGCCTCTTCTCACCCCCAAAGCCTGAGGATGTTCCCTCTCTGAAGGCTTAAATTTAGATCACACGTTAAATCTACATGGGTTGTGTCAAAACATTATTTCTCTTTCCCAGTCATACTCAAGTTGCCTAACTTTAGGAGGGAATCCAGGGTGAGAACACCTTCTCAGTACTGAGTAAACAAGATAATTTAAGATACGGACAGAATTCATAGTCTGTTCTTCAACATGCACTGAGTTGGCCATTTTTCTAAATCTTATTCTTTGCTGTTTCTAAAAGCACAGATGAGCACTACTGAAGGGTTGATGATTTCTTCTAAGCAGCAGATCGGATGCCTTCAGAATTGCCACAGGGACAGTACATACCCCACATTACTTTTTTTGACCTCTATTTTTACAACTCGATTTATTTTTCCCCCATTTTAATGACACTAGTAATGATTACCTGTGGAAAAATATAACTTTACATCTGCATGCATTTATTACTAAAAACAACTTATGCCTGTGTCTTCTTTTCATTGGGAATCAATTTGGAAAACAATTTCCTCAAGTCTGCACCTTGATCTCTCAATATTTTATCTACAAAAATACAGACCTCAAGTTGTTAGGTTTTGTGCTTGAATGGATAGGAGACATCAGAAGAGGGAGGAAAAAAGCACAACAAAACACCAAAACAAAACCACCACTGCTAAACCTTTCTTGATAATTTGTTTTTTAATATATTCCTTTCCTACTCCTCTAGCTGTGGATCACACTTGTAGTGGCCTTTCACGGCAACGTATGTCCAGATGATATCAATATAAGTGGATATATTTTGTTTTTATTTTTAATGTGCCATTTAATTTTTTTTTGATAGAAAAAGAGAACCTGAGCTGCATACAAATGGGTCACAGCACCTCATGTTTACTGTTAAACATGAATTAGATCTGAGTAGCTTGGCATATCTCTATTATAAAAGAGGCACCATTAATAAGATTTTGTTAAACGGAGAGCTAATGTGTAACAGCCTTATATCAGATATGTGAAAACAAAATTTCATAACAAGGCTGGGAGAAGTATTATCAGGGACCTAAGTAGAAAATCTGTCTTTCTCAAATAGTGGAGGAATTTGTATTTGAAGAGTGTTCTTTCCTATTGAGATCTTCATTGACTTGTACAAAAATACCTCTTTTAATCTCAAATCCCCACTGGCATTTTCATATAAGCACTGAAAATGCTATTGGGCTTTAGAGATTTAATTTAATGAAGGAAAAAGTATTTCTATTAAAGCGGGTAATTTTTTTTATGATTTTTTTTTTTTTAAACACAACATCTTCTGAGGAGCCAGGGAAATGGGATTATTTTAAGCTCCAAAAAACTGAACAAACCTGTACCCTTGTAGAACTCCTGCATCACAAAGAAAGCTTAACAGCTGTGGCAAAGCCTGTAGGTGCACTTGAAAGGGACCCCACTGTCCCAAGACACACGCATACTGGGAATGCCAAGCCTGGGGAAGGTAGCAGAAAGAGGCAAAAAGAACACCGAACCATCCCCACGCAGTCCGGTTGTTTATACTAAACTGCTGCATCATTAAGCTCCATTCTGAAATGTCAAAGATGGCAAAAACTCACCAAATAGCTACTAAATCTTCTGCATTAATGGGCTGATCCTCTCATCTATTCCTGTCAAAAAGTATTAGGTCTGGCTGGGTAGGTAACAAATTCACTGTTGGGGTAAACAAAAGCCACTCCATCAATTTGGGCAGAATTGCACCCATTGGTTCCTGTGATGAGATAGACTCTGAATTGTGTGATATAGGATTCACTTCATATTAATTCTCACAGTATGGCTTTTGTGAGGATAAAAACCTCTGTTTTATCTATGGATTATCCATGTCTTTATTGTAGGAATATTCATTACAAATGTAAATTCCTTTTCATACGGAGAAAGACTGCACTTGACACCAGGAGGCCTCTCAACTGTCAGGGTTGACAAGCTCAACAGTAGACATAAGCTATAGCAGTTGCTCTATTTGTATGCATATCTTATAGAAAGTTAAATTTCCTCACTTCAAAAGAAAAAAAAGGCTATTTTTTTGACTTAGCAATCACACATCACAATGCAAATCCTATAAGTTACCTAGTACAACAACAGCCAGGCCAAGGAATTATATGAGAAAGTACTGTGACAGCAGAGGAGGGTGGTCCAGGAATAAATACCTGACCTCTCATGAGATCCACTACTATATCATACTTGGATAGCAAACTTTACAGAGTGGTTGTTTGTTCAGGGTGGTGTAGATAACAGGGCAACTAGATACCATCACAAACAAGGAAAAGGATCATCTCCCATTTCTGAAGTGAGACAGTCTTGGCAAAAGCATGGACAGAGTCCAAAGGATTGTAATGAAAACCTAATTCCTCATAACTGATTGATGGATATGGTGTAGGTTTCAACAGACCTTCAGCCTCAGAGCTTCATCACAGCCCAAACAATAGCCTGCTTTGACCTTTCAGTTCCCTTTCTCATGTTTAGTTGCCCATCTTGCCTGTTTACATTCTC
This sequence comes from Coracias cyanogaster, assembly GCA_033124195.1. NCBI lineage: Eukaryota > Metazoa > Chordata > Aves > Coraciiformes > Coraciidae > Coracias > Coracias cyanogaster. Next base: position 127,983 of record JAVSBS010023639.1, on the reverse strand, counting down.
AAGCCTTTCAGGTAAGTACTATTTCTCCATAAGCATGAAATGATGGACAAAAAGGTAATTCTGCTATTGACATAAATAGATCCATGATTGCCTTGTGTGCTTACAGACCATCCAGTGCAGCAGAACATCTTAATACTTGAACTTTGTGGCTAACAAAGGTAAACCTAAACTGCAATTGGGAATTCACATAGCTTGCCGCACCAGGTAGATGATCAGTGTCAAATAACCTGGTGGTTCATTTCAGAAGGTTAAAAAGCTGAGGAGAAGCAAGTGAAATACAATAAATCTGGGTAACATGGGCAATCACCTGAAGTATTTGGAAAAGCAAATATTCCAACTGTGGTTCTTGAGCATAAAAATAATTGTTATTTAAACCCAATGAAAAGAGGTTAAAAAGATCATCCTCAACTTTGTTTTTATTAAAACACATTGTTTGGTAGATATTTTGATAGCTGCACAGCCAAGCTTGACATACAACTATTTTACCCTAACTGCATCCATTTATTTTTTGTACTGCCTACTGGCAAGTGTGATACATCATAATCTGATTTCATGCATTGGTCTTGAAGTAGTCCCATGCAGGTAGACAGTTCAAGTGCAAAGATAGACATAGTTCTGACGTTTGCATTAACAAACATCCAGAAGTTTCCATTTTCATTCAACTGTCAAGTTGCAAGTATGCAAATGGTCACAGGAGAACGCTTTTGGGGTTGCATGAAAACAGTCAATATTATCAGAGCACTTTTACAGTGATGGTTCTTGCTCCTCACTGAAGACATAAGACATGCACTGGGCTTTGCTCTGCATAAAAATACAATCCTTCCTCAAATGCTGTCACGAAACTGGCAGAGTATTTCCATTCTTCCACAACTTAAGCATAAACAGGAGAATAAAAATCTGATTTGACAACACATGATCTGGATAAGACAAAGGTCCATCTAGTCTCCTGCTTTGGCTCCAGCAATAATCATTACTGAATACCTATGGAATAAGAAAAGCACATGGCACACAGAAAGAGATCCTTCCCCAGCCATTCCCTCCCTGATTCTGAAAACTAGGCTTTTTTTATTTGTTGGTCTTAAAGCATAATAGGTTTTTCTATCAGAAACCAGAATTACTGTCTACCCAAACCAGTTTACCCAACTTTTGAATCATAATCTCTCTGAAAAAAGTTAAAACCCTAGTCAGGATCAACCTCAAACTTTGCACAGAGGTGAAAACTTTACGAGCAATCTCTGTCACTCCAGGAAACCAAACAAAAATCCCAGTACTGCAGAAAAAAAACAAAACAAACCAACACTGGATCAGGTTCAAACCATGAGGGACTATCCTTCAGCCAGCATAAATTGTTACCGCTCCATTGAAGCCAGTGGAACTGTGACTACTTGCCTCAGCTAAGGAACTGCCCTGAGTCACTGGCTCATCTCTAATGGCACTGCCAGGGGACAAGGTGGGTGGAAGAGAGAGAACAGACAGGAAAGAAGGTTGATGTAGAGTGACAGTATATATTTTGAAAGAAGCTGGCAGTGCTAATAGAAATCCCCTCTCTTCCACTGCATTCTTATGCAAAGCTCAGATCTGAAGGTTACCTGCTTCCCTAGTGACTTGAAATGGAATTTTTTGTAATCTCTTCAATCTGTCTCTTCCTCTATTTACAGAGCATAAAAGTAAGCATAAAATGCCACATTTTTTGAGCAAATCTAATCTGCCCTTCCAGTAATACCAGGCCACACAACGATTATCTTATTTTCTGTTTGACAAATGTGGAATTATTGGCTGGTGATTGTCCGAAAAATGCATGTCTCTACATTGGATAAATAACAGTAAAGACAAATAAAAAAAATATGAAACACTGCGAATAGACAGCAAGAGGCTAATGTCTCCGACTGGTGACCTGTTCTGCACAGTAACACAGAGCAGCCTGTCATTTTCTTTACACTGTTTATGGCTCTTCCACTCCTTTTCCACTTCAGTTTCAGACAAGGAAAGAATAAAAAAAAAAAAAGACAGGATGAGAAAAGAAAATGTTTTCTTCTGCACGAAGGGGAAAATATTTATCAAGCTCTTAACAAAAGGAAAGCAGTACAATAGCTTGGTTTTGTTCAGGGTAATGCAAGATCTCTTTGCAGGGAACAAGGTCAAAGGTTTCTAGAGGGGAGGTTTCACTTGGTTATCTGTGGATGGAGAGAGAGAGCAAGTCTAGTTGAAGCTCAACAAATGCAGCATGCAAAGTGTAAAGAAGAGAGACAAAAAATCAGCATCTATTCCAGGCTTCTAATTATCAAGGAATGGGGTAGGAAGAACTTGTCCTTGGAAAATCCAAAGCATCACCTAGTCCCATGAGAAATAACAAGCAGTCAAAATAAAACAGTGATGATCTCGGTAAGGACGCTGCAGGAGTGCCAGTACACTGTAAGCCAACCTGATGTGACCACTGAAAAGCAGAACACGCCTCTTTTCCCTGAAGAAAAGTAAAGAAGTTTCACTGCATGACTGAGCAACCCATAACCATATCTGGGTCAACCACAGTGTCTCAGATCCTAAACCTCAAAGGGGAACTATCCTTTCCCACTCAGTTTGACTTTTACAGGTAGAAACCCTGGATATCTTTAGTGTGCTGACAATGGCAGGGTTTGTACATCGGTCCCAGCAGTCAAACAGCACAGAGCCAAGCTGATGTGCAAGCCCCTTCGCCAACACTAGCAACAAATGTTACATGGAAAAAAGGTCACTTTTAGCCTCAGGCAGAGGAATGGAGAGTTCCTCTGTCTCCCTGGAAAAAAAAACAGGAGAGCAAAGACTGATAAAGGAAGTCCTGAGGCTGCAGGAAGGAGATTAGGCAGGAACATGTTCAAGAAGATACTCAAAAACCTCTGTCCTTTTTGAATCCATGGGATTTAGATGATAAAGGAGGAGCCAGCTGCCTAACTGCCTTCTTGTTCTGTGGCTTTCAACCAGGATTCATCCCACCTGGCTTTCAGTATTTAAGTAAAAAGAGCCAGCCACCTCCAGAGAGCAAAGCAGGCGTTAGTGGGATCTGGTACCCTCTGCAGGTTCCAGTCTCCTTGCACTGACTGCAAAGTGAGCATGGAATCTCCAACCTGAGCAGCTCAGATGAATAGCTCATATTTAGGTATGATGAATCTGTAGTTTAGTCTCTCCCCCTTTCTCCCTCTGTGAAATAAAGATCAACCCTTTCCTATTGCTAGCACATCCATACCACAAGCAATTCTCAGTGTGAAAGCATCATTCTGCTTCTGCTTTACACAGGAGTTTTACATCTGAGAGATCTGACTAAAACCTCAGATCAATTCACATAGGGTTCTCTTAGGTGTAACACAACCTACATTTCATTCCATGGCAACCTAGTCCAAGCCAGGCCTTGGGAATATGCTGTTGTCCTTGTTTTGGCTGGCACAGAGTTAATTTTCTTTCTGGGACAAATGGCAGCATAAGCCAGGCTTGTGTGGTGTGGAGAGCAAAGAACTGGAGAACAGAAATCCTGCCTAGGTCCAACAACTGCATTAAGGAATCCTCATTACCGTCATTGCACTTTACTCCTGCACTTTCATTTTCCACTATCATGAAACACACTCCAAAGGCATATTTGCATTACCAAGGTGTTACCAAAGTGAAGTGAAACAGCTTAAAGTTTCTTTTATAGACAATGCATCTATTCATGGGAGATAAAGGGATTAAAGATCCTACTAAAATCCATTAGAATCAGGAGTAATACTGCCACATATAGTTTTATTTTCCACTTTTATTATACCTTTTCTCCCAGGATCTTAGAGCACTTGTCAAATAAGAAATTAGGCTCTTCTACTTTACCAACATAAAATAAAAACTCTGCTTTCAGATAGAGAGGACAGCTATAGTGACAGCTGAAGGTCACACAGGAACAGAGCCTGGGTTGTGAGTTTCTGCTCTAAAGCCCATTCCCTTTTTCAATTAGAAGAATGACAGTGCCACATACACACAGTGCTTAGGGTAAACATTTGTCTGAGTTCTTCATCTCCTCCTACCATTATCTGCACCATTTTTATTTGAATGCCTCATTTTTTTTTTCCAGAGTTTTCTGCAAAATTCAAATGAACCGTGAACAAGAGAATGAGAGGTTTATTGAGCCATAGCAGGCTAACACTACCCATGTTGCTGCATGATTTGAATACTTAAGTGGCCCAGATGCTCTAACATTCAATTAATGAATTCCAGAGATTTGGGAAGGGGGTGGAGGGGAAAAAAAAAAAAAAAAATTACACAAGATGTTGGCTTTGCTATTGCATTATCTTAGGTGTCTCACTCTGATGAAGGTTAATGAGGAGAGTTCAAATGCTAAGACATAATTAAACAGCAATAATTAAAGAAGCTGACACTGCTAGAAGCAGCAAACTGAAATAAACCAAGATTGTTTCCCTTTAAAAGAAAGTAGGCAGTTATTGTTTAAACACAAACCTTAACAGGTTTGTGAGATGGTTTCCCATATTCCAAAACATGAGGCAAGCACTCATTAATTGCTATCATTACACATTTAATGCTGTTTGCCTTGCCTTCCCTGATCCCATTTGCCTATTTTTGGATGGTAGCCTCAGCAGAAATGAAGCCCATTTGGCAAGACTGCACCCTGATCAAACAGACATGTGGGCATCCTGGCTAATGCACAACTGAAAGGTGTTCATATACTCCCTAGGTAAGTGTAATATAAAAACTGTCAGGGAAAAGAATTGTAAGGCAGGCAACACTCTGACCAATAATATTCTAGGAGCAGTCACTGCAGGACATAAAATCTAAGTCAATGTTTGAAAAATTGAAGTATTCCTGTCTCGAATACTATGGTCATTTTGGAGCACTGGACATGCCTGCTGTAGACACAGTATAGAGGACAAAAAGAAAAAAGCAGCAATTTTACTAATTAATTTGCAGCTGCTAGTTAACATGCATCTTTTGTTAATGACATCAAAATTTCCCACTGTTTAGAAAATTTTCACTGATTTACTGAACACTTAAGAATCACTCAGCACTGTCAACAGTGCAAGCACTGCCATGGTAAACACAAGTTTGCCCGCTGTTGAAATTTAACTCTACATTAATCAAAATGAGGTGACAGATCCTGGAAAAAGCAATATTCATATCCACTGGTATCCTAGAAGACATGACCATCCCATCACATCTGCAGGTCTGTTCCTCACATGGGTTATCCTTATGGATTATTCTGGACAGCAGAAGGAAGTACAATGAAGGTACTACTAACTTTGTTGGTGAAGAAGTCACCTCTATATGAACATGCCAAGTTCTATATTAGGCTCACGCATCTCCTGATGCTGCCCCAAGGATTTGGCAAAGAAAGTCAGGCCAAGAGAAGGTAACTTCAGGCCTGTGGATACACATTTGGTGATGAATGATCAGGCCCAGTACAGTTTTCTCATAAGTTTTCCATAGTTAAAGCTGGATGATTCTTTTTTATAGCCTCAGTAAGGAATCCCTTTCCTTCCCTTCTGAAAACATTCATGCATTTCCTGCTGGGTGTCATATGTTGAAAGACCCTCCATCAGAGGAAATAGTTCTCAGTCCTCAGACCCAAAAGAACAAGCTCAGATCATCTGAGCTCAAGGGGGTCACTAAACAAAAAACAAAACATTGAACTCAAACCAAATCTGAAACTTGTAAATGAGGTTATTGTCCTGTAAGACATGTATCTGCACTACCGCAAAAGATAGAAAGAAAGGAACACACCATCCAGGTTTCTTAACATTCACCTGGAGTGTCTTTTCAGACAACCTTGGGTACTGGACATCAGCTTGAAATAAGAATCAAAAAGAGGTTTCCATTCTTCACATACAAGTATAGTTATAAATACATCTGGAATAGTTCAAAGGATGCAAAAGATGCAATACATGTTCAAAGGATGCAATGTATACCAAATGCAATGTAGTTTCCCAATATCCTAATGAAAATGCATTTTGCTTAGATGTCCTTTTCATTCTATTTTTCACAAGAGTACATCAGTCAGTGACTAACCTAAGAGAGGAAAGCTAGGTGAAATGGGAGACAAGAGGATCTCTCCTGGTTAGATAAAAATAAAGCTATGTTTAGGTACATTTGTGGAAAAGGAAGGAGAATACGTTGTTAAAAATTCAGTGTAAGACAGCCCTCCTCAGAAAATGGATTTTTCTACAACAGATTGAGGCTTACAGTTCACCTAACTCCTGACCAATGGCTCCACAGTACTGGTACACCATTTATCATTGCAAACACCTGAGTAGCAGTTTATCTCTCTTTGTAAACCTGCCAGCAGACAGTCAAAGCAAAATTGGAGCATTTTTATTAGAAGTGCAAAATCCAGTATTAGAGAAGGCAGGTAGCAAGCTCTTTTTAATCTAAAAGTCAAACTAGTATTTGAAGGTATGTCTCAATAGGTAAAAATCCAGTGCACCAATCCACTGAACACTTTTTGGTCATTTCCTCTTACTCCAAGAATAAAATTATGAAGAAAACACCACAGAGAATAACACTAACTAAAAAAATACATGCATGCCTATCCACATTATTAAGATGTGATGACCTTGTTCAATAGTGACCAAAGGGAATCTGGTTACAGATGAGTGGTGGCTGAGTTTTTGACAGCAGAGATATGTCTCCTGTAATAATTTTCCCCTAAGTAAAAATGCTCTTCTGTCTCTTTCTACCTATGATGTCTTCACCAAAAGAATTGTCAAGCACTGGAAAGCCCAAGGAAGGGGTGGAGGTATTTAAAAGATGTAGAAATGGTGCCTGGGGACGTGGGTTAGTGTTGGACTCATCAGTGTTGGGTCTGCAGATAGACTAGATGATCTTAAAGGTCTTTCCCATCTAGATTATTCTATTATGTTTCTGTTTAATGAAATAGTATAGTCAAAATGGCCTATATTAATGGCCTTTAGAAGAGTACAGGATGCAAAGACTAACATTGACCCTTAATCTGATCAGTTTGAACCCTGCAGGTGAATAACAAAGGCAGGGACTGTAAACTTTCAGAATCAAAGGACTTCTAAGAGTAACTTCCTCAGACAGAGATGTCTTAGTATTTTACTACTCAAAGCTTCATGCCTGTCTCACTACTTGCACAGTCTTTTCCTATTTCCAAGATAATTATTTCTGAAAAAAGCAAACACCAATATCATCTCACCTGCTGTTAGAACAACATGCTTACAGCAGAGGAATGAGAAAAGGAAAGACCAAGAAGATAAAGAGGGTGTAATGGTAAGTTACTGTACAACAGCCAAAGAAAAGTTTTGTCACTTTGGGAAAATTGATGGAAAACCAGTTGTAAGTAATTCATATATAATTGTATTAAATATATTTATAATTCTGCTTTTATTTGTAACCTTTTAGTCACACAACACAATCTGTGGGACAAGATTTGTACAATTGTCTTTTATCCATGGCTAACGCTTCTGTATTACTCCAGCCTAATGAAACCATGTGTTACCATAATCTCCTCTGTAAAGCTTATCATCAATTATCAGCTATACACGGCATTGGAATAAGAAGAGGAAATAACAGAAAGTTGGTACAGCAAAGGAAATTGATAAGGTGAAATATTTAAATTGGACAAAGTAATCACTGTATTTACATTATATATTTTTGAAAGGTGAAGTAGTAGAATTAGATCAATACAAAAAAGCTCTTTGAGAAGATTAAGATCAAGATGATTTCTACATAACATGGGCAACTGGCTAGTGAACAATCAAAAGACTTGACTGTACTGTGATTTCTTTCTTTCTTGGACTGCGTTTAAATGCATTTCATCTCCCACTGTGTTTTATACTATTTTTATATTGTCTGTATTAAAGAAAGTTTTGGCCTTCAAATCAGATAGGCCTCTATGAGCTCAGTTATTCACCCAATGAAAAGCAACATGAAAGCCCTCCATCTAATGATTTTTTTCTGTCATGGAATTGTAATGGCGTTCCTGTGAAAAAGGATGGTGGACCAATGGGATATTTGCAGGCAATACATTCAAAATTATATACAGACAATATTAAATTACGTGTCATCAATTTCACTATGTCAAGTTTTCTCATAATTAATAAGGTAGCTATTCTCAATTTTCAAAAGTAATATGTACAATGCAAGACCATATACAGCTGTTTCAGAGAAAACCAGAAGGCTTTGCCCATTAAGATTGCCAAGAAATTATTACATTCAGGCACAATAAATCAAAGCTTTGGCCTGTGCATCAACATATACAAACACACTGAGTACAGCAGGAAAATTCTGATACAACTCTTAGAAACAAACACAGAAAATCTGCATTCCAGAATCCACCTGCTTCCTAGTCAAACGACCAGTATCCTCTCTGCTAACACTAAAGGTAATGCATATCCACCATCACTTTCATTCCTTCAGAAACAAAAATAATAAAAACAGGGAAGAAACTAACAGGTTTTACTGGCATTTTACAGGAAACTATATTTATTATACTAGAGGCCCGATACATAATAACAGATACAGTTACAATATCCTTTCCTCATTCAATTGCTTCAAAATTTAAAAGAAGTGAGAAGAGTGATGAAATTAAGGAAGAGTCAAACAGTAGGATGAGGACTGCTCACCACATAAAATACTGTCACTAACATTAGCCCTCTGGTTATTGTGAACACATACAAAGTTTGTTTTTCAAAGACAGATCCTTTAACCTGCCATGCCTGTTTTTTCATGTGGAGATGAATGTGTATACTTCAAAAGACTGAGTTTCTATAGTGAGGAGAGATTCTGCAGTGATGCTGGGAAGGCATCTACAGAGTTTTGTCCATTTGCATAACTCAGGGTAGTAGTCCATGATGTAGTATCGTCTGTAGTACCCACTCCCCCTTTCACATTTAATTGCTACTAACTCCACACCGAGAATGTAGTTTGTACAAAGAAAACTTTCTGTAGTAGAAAAACCATGCTAAACATCCGATTTGTGTTTTACCTGGAGTACCCTGCTTCCCATCCCTCTGTTAATGTACCTAATATCCTCAGGAAACACCACAATATTAATAAAATATTCCAGTGATCCACTTATCTCCACCTAATAGTCTTCTTTCTCTCCCCTAAGCATGAAGACAAATTATATATGGTTTTTAAATTCATTCTTTTGGTAATAAAGAAGCTTATCTTATCAGTTATTGCATGCATTAAAGTGTTGTCCCCTGGAGGCACAATTTTCCACTATATACTGTCTTTATTTTAGGATCTGTTGGACCAAACTATATTTACAATCTCTGTGTACTAATATCTGACCCTTGGCCTTGAGGTAGGAATGCTGATCCCCAGCTTTATCTGACAATTCTTGTTTTCCTGCAGTTGCCTCTGAAAGTAAATGAAGATTAGTTTGCTTTCAGGGTTTATTGATTAAGCACTGTAAAGGACAGTTGCTGTGAACCAACTTAGGTCATAATCGCTTAAATAGGTCTCAGGAGCAAGAATAGTCATTTTCTTGCAAAGATAACTGAAACCACATAACCACACATGCAAGATAAACACACACAGGTTTTAGGGGTAGCTGGTGCTTTGTGTTATAAATAAATACCACACAGAAAAGTATGTTTTCCCTCTCCTTTATAAACTCTCTCACCACTTCCCCTTAAGCTCAGGAAAGGAAATGGTGGTGATCATAATCTCTGAGATGCTACTGTGCGGTCATGTATTTTCTTCTTACACAGTGGTTTTCATCAAGGATCTCAAATTACTTTTCCAACACTGATTAATCCCCACCTGTGAGATAAGTATTCTCATACTCACAGGAGGACACAATGTTCAACAGCTTATCCAAGGACACAGAGTTCATGAGCTGTAGAGCTGGTAACTGAACCTAGCCTTGGCTGGGGAGCATGGTAGGTGTTCTCCAGAGAACACTTGCAGCCTACACTATTCTATGCAATGCTGTGCAAGCATGTCACCTCTCCCTTAAAATAGTTTTGTAACCACCTTCGCACAATTATTAAAGAAAATCATCATGGGCTTCAAAATAAAATTCATACATCCTACAGGAGCAGCAGCAGGCAGGAAGATGGCCTCAGGCTGGAAAGACATTATGTTGGAGGAGGCTGGAGAGAGTGGGCCTAAAAAGAATTTAGGGCTTAAATTGGTTCCTGGAGACAACAACAGATCATCTATCACCTCCCAATAGAGTTAAAAACCAGATCTAACCCCAGGCCCCTGGGAATAAGTATAAATAACAGGATTTCCACTGAAGATCAGGACACTGAAGAACACCACTCACTATTAACTTCTAGATAGTGAAAGGACTGCAATGGAAACATGAACTCAGTGTTTGTGGACTGTAATCTAATCTATGAAATCGTGTATCACTAACAAGAAACAAGCTAGAAAAAAGTGCAGAACTATCATTTAACTTGTACACAGTAATCATTTCTTTAATCTGTGCTTAATAGTTAAGTTACTTGTCATGAACTCTTTGGAAAGTACCTGGCAAGTATGAAATCCTTCTTAAACATGAAAATATTTAGTATTTTTGTAGAAAGTTATTAAGGTAGTTAAACATCCAATTGTATTCATCAAGTGCTGTTTAAACTTTAAAAATAAACAGGAGTAAACTGCATGAAAATCTGAGATAGACTACATTTGAAAGAAGCTGTACAGGAAAGTAATATTAAGTATGCACAGAAATAAAAGTTCAGGAAAACATAGAAAATATTAGATGAATGACAAATCAGTCCACTTTTGAATACTGCTTTGTTTAAAATGCAAATTGCTGAAGTCTTTCATTTCTGTATTATGCAGTTGCTGAGCATCAACCCTGCTATACCTAATATTTTTCTCATCCTGTATCCACATAAGAACTTCTCATGACCAGAAACCCAACCCACACACCAATTCCTCACCCTTCCTGCCCTCTGTTAATGCATTGGTTATGCCGTCCTATTTTTTTGCCTTAAGTTCATACACTTACTATTACACAAAGTTATTGGACCTTACCCTTCAGCACAAAGAGCCAGTTTCAGGTATTTCTTTCAGATTTAATATAGATTTCTGTGGTGTGTAGTAAGCAAGCATGACGGAAACACTGAGTCCAAGTGAATGGATAATATGCCTGTGTTCCTCACTGTTCAATATGCAGCTCTGCTTTCCACTTACTCCTACTCCTTTGATCATAAAAGAGCAAAAAAAAATCTGAACTCATTACAGGGCTTTTTTTCTAGGTCCTTTAAGGAACTACCATAATGAGTCTCATACAAAATTATCAGAAAAATAACTAAATTTCAACCCCCACAGAAACACTGAACCCAGCTGTGCTGGCTGACAGTCATACCTAATAAGAACCAGCTCAGCTGCTGGTTATGCTTAGCATTGACATTCTTCAGGCTGCACAGCCATTGGTAGATCACAAGCATTATCCTAATATCTAAAAATCTTTGGGTGATATTATGAAACAAACCTTGATAAAAAGGGCAATCAATAAGTATTTCAAAACCAATACATGAGAAAGGGCACAGGAGAGGGATTTGAGCTGACGTTTGTTGTGCAGAAATGGGTGTTGACTCTCATTTACCCTTCACAGAGAAGCAACAGGGGGAAAAATACCTGTGTGCATTACAATGAAATGCTCTTTTTCACTTGAAGGTGGAGGAGCTTATTTGCCAAATTCTGAGGCCAAAATATCTTGTTTCAAATAAAAACCTGTGGAAATACTAGAAAACTTAAAATCAGATGTAGTCTCTCAGGATATTCTATTGGACTAAGGGTTGATGATTGATTTTTCTGGTCTCAGAAGCTGAACCCATGTAGGATTTAAGGTAATTGTCAAGTCAAACCCATTTTCTTCAGTGCATCTCGTCTCACAAGGAAAAGAATATGTATTTTTATATATATATATACACACACACACACACACAAGCCAGCACTTCAAACTGACTGAAAAAGTACCTGCATAAAACAAACAAAAAAAAAAAATCTGTGTTGTAGGACTCCTAAATCAATGATACGCATTAAGAAAATATGCGAGACACCATATTCAAGGAAGGACTGTGTAAGCAGAGTTCCTCATCATTACCCTAATATCTGGATTTGGAAAGAACAACAAAAGCCGCTCACAGCTCTCTAACATGCTTCAGCCAAACACCTGGAGAAACACAAATGTTTAGAAAAGCTCCTTCTTCATACTTCTCTACTTTCTGCTCCTCCGTTTTAGAATCTGGTTTAAAATGATCCTGTTTATTTCATTAACAACCCAATTACATTCCCTGACCTCAAAAAGGATTTTTTTTTTTTTTTTTTTTACATTCCCACTTAGCAAAATATGGCCACTCTTGTTCAGTAATAATTTCATCCGCTTGGTTTTCCTATAAATGAGGACACCCAGATACAGACAGGAGACCCTCACTCACCTTTTGCCACTGAAACCTACTCCTCCTCTGATTCTTCTCGAATCCCAGGTGTACAGTGTCTACTTTTTCAGCTGCTATTTTTGTGTGAGCATATACAGTGTATTTGCCATGTATGTTACAGAGCACAAAGTAATATTTTGAGGAGTTGTCTTCAAAAATCCCCACTGCACATTTGGGTAAGTGTCTGAGGGGATAAAGGCTGTAAAGTCTTGTTGTACTCAGATGTTTCTAGCAAGCTCTGCCTACAGCTCCCTCAGTCGTTCTGGTTCAAGATCTTAATGCTTATTTCTTAAACACAAGCTTCTTTGATAGAAAACAAACAAACAAAAAGCTTATCTCCTAACAAAAATACTTAACTGCTAGAAGATGTTTCACTTCCCCTTTATTCTCAGTCTTGGAGAGGAGGGGGAAGGAGCTGAAATTTCCTGGTCCAAGTTACTCTAATCACGCTGCATCAGAGCTGGCTAAATCAGTCACGCTGCAATACGTTACATGGCTGATTTAGCCTCGGATGATGAGTCACTGCAGTCAAGCGTCAGCAAAGAGATGTGCTACTTAAGGAAAAAAAAAAGTCATGGCAGGTGTTGCGTGGCTAATTTTGCCTTTAATTATTTTATTTATTATTTTTAAGCATGGTAGGCATTTATTTTAACATCTGCGACTGTTCAAAAAATTGTATCATCTTTATTCTTTACTAATTTGTCTGGAGGCCCCCTGTGTGGATGGAACTGTGCTGCAGTGGATCACTGCACACATTTGTGGGAAAAGACAGTGATGGTGTTCCCTGCCACCTTGATACACCAGCCTAAGCAGGGGAAATATCTCAGAACAGTAGTTATCTGCCTCAGGGTTCTCAGTTCCCCCAGTCTATAACAGGCCTTTAAAATACCAAAATCTCAAAAAATGCATTTTCCAGATGTTTTCAAAGGCACAGGGTTGGAGGAGAAGAGGAAAGATGAGAGAATTAAAGATATGGGCTCTGTCAATTTATAAAAGGCCAGCGACCTTGACATGTCACCCTTCCCTATTTAGGCAGCCTGGTCTCTATAGATGCAAGGACTTTGAGAAGAGTTCCCCAAATCTGCCTGCCCCAATAAAAATGGCAGTGTCCAGCCTTCCCATCTAGCACATCATCTATGTGCCATGGAAAAGCAGATGAAGAGCAAACAGGTCACTGGCATACTTTAGTGGAACATGGACATCATTCTGCTGGCAGAAGAGGCTTTTTAGCACTTGAAGTAATATTTTGTATTTTTACAGCATTCAGAGTCTATATTGCAGTGCTCACAGATCACAGTAAAATCCCAGAAAAATATATAAAACATGTTTCCATGATAGATCTTCTCTTCCCTTTTTTTTCCTGCTTTCATTTCCTACTTCTTCTCATTTGCTTTTAGATGCCTGGGTAGATTTAGATTAAACTTAGGGCTCAAATGTTAATACTGAAGGGTTGTATTAATGCCTGATCTAGCTCCTGCATCCTACTGTAATTCATGTACATCCGTAATAAAAATAATCCTCTGGGAAAATATAGTGGGGGATTTTTTTTCTCTGTGACTGTCAGCACATTTTAATTCTAAGGAAAACTAAAAAAAGAGTTTCTAAAAAGATATTGCAGTAGAAACCTTTAATGGGAATATCTCTACATGGCTGATCATTCCAGTTCACTAAAGACACAGTTTGTTTTCAGTCTAAAATAAGAAGAGGGGGAAAAGTACAAAACCAAAATATTAACTACGTTCCATGTATTTCTTGCCTTCATTGTTACTTTGCAGTTTCTAGTTTAAGAAGCCAGAGATCAGACTTTTCCACATATTGCAGAACCTTTTCAAGTACCACTTAATCACTTGCCGACAGCTAAATGAGTGCTCCAAGAAGACCCAGTCTTGTCCTCTTCACATGAGCATAATGTATCAGAACCCAGGTGCACCACTTCTAAAAAACAGAGTTAGCACCAATTTTTCCTACTGTTAAGTCTTATTTAAGCAACCTTCTAAAATTAAGCACATTCTAATTGAACTGCTTACAATACTTGACAGCATCTTTTGCTACAGAAAACTTAAAGTGCATTTTCTGTTCCCAAAAAGGCAGCTAGGAAAAATAAAAAAAAAGACAGTTCATCCAAGGCCATAAAAGATCACAGGTTTTCTGCAGAATTAATATGCATGATGTAGATCAAACAAGTAGGTGATAATGTTTAACAATATTTATTTACAGAGTATAATAGTGAAGAAAAGGAAAAGAATTTTCTTTTGCTTCACTACACACACTGACATGAACAAGTAATCATTCAAATGCTTTTAAGAGATGCAGTCCTGCTTGTACAACTCTGTGGAGTCACACAGAAATGAATGTAGATTACAGCAGCAATAGAGAAGCTATAAATTCACATACTCTGCCAGTCACATCTGTAGGGTTTTTTAAATATAAGATCATGGTATTGATATATTTCTTCTTGTAGATGATTTAAGCAGTTATTTGGGATGTCAAGATTAAAAATAACAGGTAAAGATATGATTCCTTTATTTTCTTTACTATACTTTCTACACATTTCACCTCAGAAAAAAACCTGCTTACTTATGGAACTGCTTACTCCCAGCCATTGATCACAGAGAAGGCTTTTAAACAAATAGGAAGCTTAAAGTAAATGGTATTATGTGGGAAAAGAAAATCAAATAATGCATCCATTAATTCAAATGAGTGTTTTGCTAGAAAGGATTAATTTTTACACAATTTGAATTTCAATGTTAAGGTAGTTTTCCCAAGTTTCCTAACTGCTCACAACTATCATATCTGCATTTTCTAGATGACCTCATGTTTTTGAATTGTTTACAGATAAATTGGGGAAGCAGGGGATGAGGTCAAAAAGCATGCTTTAATTGACTTGTTCTCAAAAAAATGATATGGAAAATCCTCCCTCTCCTAGCTCAACCCAAAAAAGCCCTGATCGCTTGTCATTTCCATTTTATCCAGCTCAAAATGGGAAAGATTTCTAGGCTCTTAAATTGTCAAGTTGTGACACCACTTTCTGCCTAGTTTTAATGATTGTTCTCTTAGCTTTCTTTAAATTCATCAGTTCCTGACATTCTTATTCCATTTACCCTCTTCCACCACCTCGAATATCAAAACAAATGCAGAATATATGGAAATCCACTCTCACAGCAAACACATTTCTTCACAACAGAACAGAAATCACTCAGGCTAAGCTTCTTGGAGGATATCTCAGGTCCTCTGCTGGAACTGGTAGATGAACTATAGAAGAATTCAGATAGCAAAAGACTTCTGGCTGTCTCTAGTCCAATCCACTGCTCCAGAAGGACTAACTTCGAAGTTGGATTTAGTTAAGTCAAGGTATCCCTTTCCCATGTAATTTTAGGTCCCAAATCAAGTGATTGAGCTCAGAAATAAAGATCTCACACTGCAGAAAGTTATCGTTGCAGTCTTCCCTCTTGTTTTCAACACACCGACATGTCATTTGGAGACTACCACCATAGCTGAGTACACAGGATTCAGTGATCCTGTTTGGTAGAACCTTATTTAATAGCTGTACCTAGTGAGTAGAATATCAACACATCCATTTTCCAGAACAGAGCAGCAACCACTAGCCCATATAAAAGACCGTGTGTTATGAAGACAGCACTGTCTTGTCTGCAAGCTGCCTCAGTAGCATATGTGGCAGGTGAAAATCCAGATGAGCTGGCACCAAACACACATTCCATTCTCTAGCGTCTCAGGGCAATTGTGCATGGTACGTCTCTTCCTCAGGCAAAGCCAAGCTGCACGACTTACACATCCACCTTCAAGTCTCAACAGGTCATGCGCAATTTTAGAGCGGCCATTTTTACACACAAACCAACCACAATTTTCTTGAACAAATTCTCCAAGACATTGGAATCTAGCAAAATTTTCTTAAACAAGGGACAAGGTCTCCTCCCCCTCCTATGTTTACCAAACATTTTTGTCATTGTAAAGAAAATACTACTTTCTAATCGCTATTACTCTTGCAAGTACCTCTGTGTTCCTCCACAGGAAATGGTGCACCAGTTTTTCCTATAACTTTTAATATTTTAAGAATCTTTTTCTCCTCTCAAATCTCTAGTGGAGAAGAATAATGGGCAAAGTTTTCTATTTGATTTATCTGTGATTAGATTGTGCTTGGCATAAAGACAGTAAGTTTCAAAGGTGGTGAAATTGGCTACAAGCCTGACTTCCTCAGCAAATTCTGAGAAATTCTGAATCACTCTACAATTTGACTTAAAGAAGTTGAATAAGATAAAATAAATAAAAACATGGTCCAAGCAAATATAAGTATATCACATGTGCGGAGTTATGCAACTGAAGAATTTGGCCCATATATATTTAACATGAGCAGTAGCCTGTGCAGCACTCTGCAAAACAGGACCTTTCAGACTGAAACTAATGAAGAGATATATCTTGTCTACCTGTAAACCTTAAAACAGCACTAGCAAGGTACAAGTTTAAGGAAATGCCACAAGACTGTCCAGAGCAGTACATAGCACAACTCATCTTTATTAGGAAACAAGCATCATTTTTCATAGAGGAAACTAACTATATCCAAAAAGACCAGGAAAACAGAGAGAGATTTTTCAAGAGATGGAGGCAGATGTAAGTGAAAGCTAGCATAGAAGAAGGCATGACAATGAGAGCTGGTGATCAAAACAAAGGGACATGTTATAAGCAGAGCACTTGAACATGACAAAGAAAAATTCAGGAGTAAAAACATAAGCCAGACAATTACAGGTAAATATAATCCCATCTTAGTTTGTGACAATAAAAAATTACTGCATTCAGAAGTCCACTGACTATCCTAAAAACCAGGCAACTTTCTAAATTGTAGCTGCTAAATTATAAGGAAATTTTTAAAGAAGATTTCACTTTACCTACTGCACACTGAATCTTCCACTTAGCATGATGCACTTCAAAAGCCAGTATCATTCTTGGAATACTATTGCAATGTGCACAAAGCTAGTTGTCAGCCGTAATCAAACACCAAAATTGGTTCTGATGGAATATGCAATTGCTCACCCTAGACAACACTTGCTGTCCAAACAGATAGAGATTTTGTAGCTAAAGAGAACAACTTTTTAATTATTATTTTTCAATCATCACTGCACTCATCTCATTAATGAGCCAAAAGGAACTTGACCTAACATAATATATTATGTCAGAAGTGAACAAAAGAGCATTCTTTTCTAATCAGCAACCATTTTCAATTAAAATGTGCACATTTGGCTTCAGACTTATTGCAAGAGACTTACTTTGGTGAATAACCTGGCACTCCTCAGCTAGTCAGTCTTATGTGAATAAAAGATCAAGGTAAAACTGTAACTAACTATTCCTTCAGATAACCATATACTATGTATGTTCCACAGAAAAGAACATAAAAGGACAGTGTGCCAGATCCTGGTCTCAGATCCTTACATCCCATTGCATTAAGCTTCACAAGAATTTTACTTGCTTCTGTCTATGGACTGCTCAGAATTTCCCTTTTTATTGGTGATCTTTTGGTTTTGTCATACTCTGTGGGTTAAGGTAGCCCAGACCTGCTGGGCCCAGATGTACTCATGCAACAACAAAAATTAAGGATAACACTCTCAAGCATGTTCGGCATTACAAAGACCTTCAGTGCACTTTCAGGACTTCCAATATTTCATGTAGATAGGCTTAAGCCAGACAAGGCTTACAAATACACACTGCCTTGGATACTGCCACCAGTGCACATTTTCCAAGAAGCTAATGCAATAAGTAACAGTATCTAGAAGTTTGGCAGAGAAAAAGAGGTCACCACATGTTTGGCAACACATCATTAATTTGCTAATTATACATTAATGGACATCTGATCTTTCAAAACCGCTACTCAATGAAATTACATTCCACTGTTCTACATGAGAGGAAAGATGTAATAGCACTGCATCATAAACCTGCTGCATTTTTGTACACTTTTAAAGCCCACTTAGATCAGAATAAATTAGTCACTTCTACCCATCACTGGTATCAGGCAACACAACTAAAACTAATTCTTGTACTTAAGGAAAATAAATAAAAATATAAAACTTATGATCAGCAACCAGTCTTAAATACTGGGTATTAGGAAGAGCTGCTTATTGAAAGATTTGTCCAGAGCCTTATGTAATGAATTACAATGTTTGGGCCAAAAACTCTACAGTTATGCCAAATTCTGCTCAATGGCCCAGGTCAACAACATCTGAGCCAATGCTAACAAAATAACAGTCCTTTCATGATTTCTCATGACGAATTGCACATGCACCTAATCCTGAAAAGCAAGTGTGCTCACCACCTTGCTGCTGGATTACTTAATCATTATCTTCCTCCTAGCACTGGAAAAGTTTCTCCTGTGACATATTTTGCCCAGATATAATAGGTACCTGCTTCCATCTGTTTCTTTCCTGCCTGCCACCACACATGGCAGATGGTACACAGTAGGGAAACCAGGTATGACTTGCCTGGATGTCTAGAGGGTGACTGTGGAAGTACCAACCACTGAGGAATTCTGTTATCCTTGAGCTCCTAAATGTCTTCATTAATGTCTTTACACTGGCAGTCTTAGCACCTGGGTTCCCCCTCTTCCACTTTTCCCTGCAGGTAACATACTCCCCATATCTTACTGCATCAAGTAAGAGAAGACATTTTACCACAACTGACTTTCGTTTACTGAAGTTGTCAGGGACTAAAAAAAAAGGAAAAGAAATAAAAAGCTTTGCAAAGGCAAGAGTCTCCTATGGACTTCAATGGATATAATCTGCTAATTAACATTGCATTCTATGATGGCATTGGAATCCCCTTAGAGGATACAACTTCTACTCCCACATTCTTCACAGGCTCCCATTTTAATCTGGAAGTACCTAAACTTCAGAGCCCTCTGATACAAAGGGGTCCCCAGTGCTGATACTGATGACTTATTCCCTAACCCCTCCGCAGGGAAATCCCAGCTCCTGGCTGGTCACTGAGGCTCCTCGTGTGAAGCATGAGGAGGTGAATCAGTGTGCAAGGAGCAGACAGCATAACTTCAGGACACTCTGCAGAGAGCAGCAAGTCCCAGATACTGCCTGCTCTGGCTAAGGTGGATTCTTCTCTTCCAGGGGATGGCATGCAGTTACTTTACACACTTCTATGCAAAGACAGGAAAAGGAACCTAGATCACTTTCTTGAAGCTAGGTTGTCTTCTCACAAGGCAGAAGAGTTGTGCTTAGCCTCTTTCATCAGTAAGCATTGGGGTTTTTTTATTGTTTTTAAAAGGAGGAGTTCTGGCAGCCCTGAAAAAGTGCTACACAGGTGGTAGCACCTTTGTAATTTCCTAATTTTTAACTAAAATGTTAGTGCCTGTTAATGCTAGATATATACGAGGTGTGGTGGGTGGCCCTAAAGTCCTGTTATAAAGGAAGCTCTGCATTCTGCATCTTCAGCCAGGCAAGCCATCATTTCCCCCTCCTCAGAGTAACCACATAAAGACCTGTCAGGCACTCATGTGCCACCAGCACAAACAAAACATCAATAGGTACTTTCTCTGTTATACCTGAAATACAGCATCAGACTTTCAGGCAGAACTGACCTTGTGCAGCTCAGACATGAAAGAGTATTTATATAGCATCCCTAAAATGCTTTTAAACCATTTATTTTAGAACTGCATAGTGGATCCAAGGGAAGAATTTTGCCCCAGTGAAACAAAATAAATTCCATCAGGAAAGGCCTGTTTACATGTCAGCCTCAGAGGGCACTTTTCAAAGTTACTAGCATCCTCAGATAATTTTGCTACTATGATTTATATGTAGCCAGGGAAGACCTTAGATGAAAATCACATGTGGAAATCTGCAGTGCTGCCCGGTGGCCTCTGGAGGGAAGAAAGTGCTGTGAAACTTCTGGAATGGTTTAAACCTCTGAGTCCCTACAAGGCAATTTGGACTACACGATGGCCCATAGCAACATGCTGTTCTTGGATACACAAAGCATAAATACAGCAAATCGAGTTAATGGGTTTTGCACTGCACATCTTGTTTTGTTTGCAGACAGTGCTACTAGAAACAGTTTCCAATATAGTCCAGCTTTCTTCATAATTTTTTTGGTCCATCTTATGCTTGTTTGTGCAAATATCCATTTTAGAGTGGCAATTGTAAAAAGCAAATTCAAATTAACAAGCACTGTTCAAGGACTGGAATGGGCTGCTTGGATCAGTTGCTTTCTCCATCCCAATCATGTAAGAAAAGTAAGGAACAGATAGGCACTTAATGGTGGCTGCTTTCCCCCTTTCTCCTCTACCCCTTCATGTGAGCTTCTCAAAGGTTGTTTCATCTGCCAGAGATGTGCCAACCCCGATACCGGACTGGTAGGTGTCCATCAGCACCCATCACCAACCAAATGCCAAGGACCATATATAAAGACCACTCCCACTTATGGCAGAAGGCAAACCCTCATGAAAGAGGGCATCAAGTCTGAAGCACCTACCATAAAACAAAAGCACAAGATTAAAAATCTAGTCTCTTTTTTACATCTTAGTGAACACACATTCACACTAATTCTGTCCCTCAACTCGAGTATCTTACAAGCGTAGCTTAGAAAACATAATCAGGATAATGGTCAGTGCTGTAATTTAGGTTGTCTGAAGGCTCAAGTATTCTCCCTTCCTTTAACAATAGTTTAAAAACCCAGTATGAAAGCAACATGCTCATCTTCTAATGAAACAGTAAATCCAGTGAGCTGAGACAGTGCTCACACCTGAAATACATTACAGGCTGGGCAGGAACCAAAACAGGCAGGAAGCACAGGCAGGGACCTCAGAAATAGCTCCTTGAGTCAGACTGTCTGGAAAGGCAGTTCAAACACTGACAGTGAGCAGCATTTGGTTCTGTCCACTGAGTAGACCAGGGCAACACGTTATGCCACCATGAACTCATGGTTCTTCTCATGAGAAAGAAATCTGTCACCCATGATCTTGAATCTTGGCAATTCAAATGAAGAGGAAGGCAGGCCATCTTCAGAGACCTAGACAGTTACAGTCCTACTTTTTAGGGAAGAAAGCCCAGCAGATTTACCATGGAGAATCCCAGGCTGAGGCAGAGGCAGCCAGGACTCAAGAGTACTTTGCTGGCAAATGATTTCAAAACATGACTGTTTTCCCATAATCACCTGCTGCATCTTCTTTTTTTTGCTATCCTTCCTGTGCAGAGGAAGAAACAAAAAATTTCCAAGCAGCAGACTTATGACATGACAGTCTGTTTGAAGTGACCTTGAGCAGAAACTAGCTGGAGCTTCATCCAAGAGTGTATTCTGCCCATACCAAGAAGGCCCCTAGCACACACATCATTCCTTAGCACTAGACTCTAAAACAGTCCTCCAAAAAATGACACTGTATCCTACACATATTTTGGGTAAACTTCACAGCTTTATTTTCTTTTCTAGCTCAAAGATAGGAAATGAATGATTCCATATGTTTGTAACCTTTCCCCAGTCTGTGGTGGATGGTTTTACAACCATTTTCAGGCAGCTGGTACATTGAGGGATTGATCACCCCTTGCAGCAAGAGTTCTCAACTCACAGAGCCTGCTGCCCATATGCAAGCCTGGGCCCTTTCCAGTCTGCTCAAGGGGCCTGGTCCCTCTTGAAATACTCCAGAAGGCCTCATTTAATCTCAGAAACTATAAAACTTGTCCCTGTTATGCAGCTTACAGTGTGCAAAAAACCACAGTTGTGGTTACAGTGCTGAGGGATGAGGGAGAAGAGAAAAACAAACAAACAAAATGCTAGAGGGGGAGAAGCAAAGCTTAAGGAATAATTAAAGGAGCACAAAAATGTATTCAGCTAGATAGACCCAACATAACTTTGTTATTGACTTCATAACAATACACATGATTGT
Source organism: Coracias cyanogaster (assembly GCA_033124195.1). Taxonomy (NCBI): domain Eukaryota; kingdom Metazoa; phylum Chordata; class Aves; order Coraciiformes; family Coraciidae; genus Coracias; species Coracias cyanogaster. Next base: position 105,720 of record JAVSBS010023639.1, on the reverse strand, counting down.
GAACTTTCCCAAGGCTTTTTACACATTAATTCATCGTTCGCCTGGAACTCTTAGCTGTGTAAACTAAAGCGCTACACTCCAGTTGTTTGAAAAAAGGCTTTCTAGGCTTGGCAGGCAGCACTGCTTTCTGATTTCACAGCTACAGTTAAATATGCTGCTTATCATCATCGGTCCAGTGCATATCAACACACAACAACCTGTAAAGACTATCCCTTGACGGGCTGGCAGGACCAGGCCATTAGCTGGATAAAAAGGAAAGGGAACTTCAGCACTGTCTTCATTAGGTTCAGAAAACACATGAAACTATCTCAGCAAGAGGAAGTGTGAGCACTGTGGGAGCTATCTGTTAGCAAAGGGCCTCATTATACATGGTAAAAGCATTGGATGGTGGGTGGAAATTTGTGCTAGGAAGCAAGGAGCAGGGTCAGTTCAGTAGGAATTTGGCACATGTGCATCAGCTAAGTTTATTGACACCAAAGCCATTTTAAAAAAAACACATCATTAAGCAGATCAGGGACATTATCCAGTTGGGTTGCAGTGTCTGCCTCTCCTAAGCACTATCGAGTCTCAATCCAGAATACTGCAAGACAAGACAGGAATCTGATGTCCCATCTCCTGCTGATTAGATAGCAGGTGTAGCAAGTAGACCTGAGAGATTCCTTTTATAAATAAAAAAGCCAGTTGCCATCACCAACTGATTGGCATTAATGCAAATAAGCCATTCCAGAGTTTAACTCAACCATGCCACTTGTCAGCATCCCATTACTGCATTGCATTATGTAAATCAACCTCTAAGAAAATACAAATAGAAAGGAAGAAACTATAATCTCAGCAGGCATCACTGTCAAGCACAGCTCCAGCTGCCAGCCCCATGCTGGGGTTATATCCAGGTTTCTGCAAAAGAGGTTGCAGTCTTTGCACTGGCTCTCCATTTGCTTCTACTACTGTTTTATTTACTCAGGATTAAGGGCAGGTACCTGCATACTGAGGGATGGGGAGCTAAGGGGGACTCCAACACACAACCCATGCTGTAAGCACCACTGAACAACAAACTGCCCAGCATGTTAAGCTGTGTTGACCATCCTGTCCAGCTCCACCCTCCCAGGTCGGGTCCAGGTCCATCTCTGTAAACTCAGGAGTGCTTTGCACTCCAAAATAAAGAGGAAAAAACAGTTTGAAAGATAGTTAATAATTTCTTGGGAATACCGAAGTTGCTAAGCACTGCACTCTCCCATTTATCTTCAGGGACTCAAATCACCCTGCCATCTGCTTTTGCTTCTTTGCTCAGTCTCATCTTGAGTTTTGTTTCCAGAGCTCTAGGTCCAGTCTAATTTATACTTATTGCCCATCCATGGTCCAGTCTTGGACCTCTCACTTGCCTTCTGCTTCTCACTTGCTTTTTATATGCCCAATGCTCTTCCTCTGCCATTCTGTTCTTTTCCTGCACTGGGCAGTGCTAATCCCTTTTTTAAAATCTCACCACTGGCTTAATTTCACTTGTCACTCTAATTTCACCTGTCACCTGCCCTACTTCTTGCTCCTCACTCACATCTCCCCAACATCTTGTCTTCCTCCTTTACTTCCTTCACGACTCCCAACCAGCTTCTGTCTTTTGCTCACTCTTGTGAAAGTCTCACTTTCTACCCCTGCATAAAGTCTACTGTTTCTTATGTGCCTGACCACACTTCTTCCATTCACATATTTCCAGAGACATCATATCAGTGAGACCTTTCAAACAAATTCACCAACAGATTGTAACAGAAATCTACCTACCACTTTAAGACCAAGCTTTAGTGATCTGATTCATTCCAGACATTGCTTGCTTGGATGTAATATCCACCGCCCTGCTCAGCTCACAAGAGCACTGAAGCAAGGACCATGATTTCCTGTTTCATGAGGCACAGACCACACTGTCAAGGCCTAATAAACACTGGGCGATGTTTCATTTCCTTATAATTAGTTGCATCATTTGACTCATATTATAGAAAGGGAGGCACAGAAGCAGTGGATGGGATTCTTGCTATCTGCAAAAATGGATTATATTCAAAATGGGGTGGCAGGAGAGAGGAAAAGAAAGGACAAAAAAATATTTCCTTTTACTGTGCAACATGTTGTACTTGTTTTTGCAATTCAAGATCTCAGAGCCTTTTCCCAGTGGATGATTGTTTGTTTCACTTACTGCAAGAAGTGTTAGGAACTCTAGAGGCAGAATTAAATGCAGGAAAAGTAACCCAAACAGCAAAAACTGGAGATACTATCACAATACCAGCATAGCCAAAAAAACAGACATAAGGTATTATACAGCCAGAAACATCTTTATGTCACAATATTAAACAGACCTTATCTTAATCTCATAATCAAAGCCTGCAACCATATGGTCATACCAGTGTCCAGTCTTGATAACATACCACCACACCTATGGCTGCTGCAAGCCTTGGCCCCTCTAGTCAATTGGCATCTGGTCTTTGCAAGCCACCACACTGATTTGGCTGTGGGAAAGGATATTTCCTGCAGGACACCAACCTTCATATTGAGCCTTCATTAGATCTTCCTCTAGTTGGGGGGCAGTGGGTTGTGGTAAGGTGGGGCTTACTTCCATCTTATATCTCAGTATGCAAATGCCTGAGAAAAGGATGTTGGGAGGGACTGGTGGCAAGAACACCAGCAGGTGTCATGAGGAAGGTTCAGCACAATTAACTGCACTGATATTAACTGGATGTGTGACACTCGAAGTGAGACTGCATAGTTTCAATCTTGCTGATAATGTCTATAGGAGATTTGTTTCAAGAATAAGGAACAAGAAGAAAAGAGCAGAGCACAGTCTCAGTGGAGGAAGGATGAACATCTGGTCTGAGGCAGACAACACTTCTGGAAGTGATGGCCATGCAAATCACCCGTCTGTACAAGCTCAGAACAAAGAGTGCACACAGCAGATGATATCTAGGCTCATGCTGCCATTTAAATGGGATCCGCTAAGAAACAAGCATGCCATTTTCATCTGCAACAGATTTGTTTTACGACATGCTGGGCCTGACTGAGCGTTTCTGCTAAAGAAATGGAGAATTCCTGAAGCCAAGGACATTAGAAGGTGGGACATGGTGCCTGCCAAGTCCCTCTTCCCCCCTCCAGGATGTGGAGGCTCCCAGCTCATCCTAGATCACTCACAACACTGTGGGCCATCTGCCACCTCAGCCCCATCAGACACCAGCCAAACATCCTTAGGAAAGCTACAAATTCATCCACTCAAATGAAAAATATACATAATGCAAACAACTCTCTGCATGTGTTTGGGCTTTGCTTTGTGTCCATGTTTCAGAGTCACTTTATGACAGAAGTGAAACCAAATTTAATCTCAGAGCACCCAATAAAGAGAATATACCAAGATAGATAGCAAGGAAGTCTGGGCAATGCTATCAGCCACAAGCAGGTGAGCCATCACATGATGCACTGTTTGGATATAGGTTTTGCAGTACCTGTAAAATCAAAGGTTTTGAAGGATACTGACATGGGTATAGTTCAGCACAGAGGATGGAGATCAGCTTGACAGGGAGAAAGGAACAAGGTTTATTTTGAGAGGAAGGCAGTTATAGCTTTTGTAATCAGGAGGGATGATGTAGACAGCAATTCCCAAACTTGTTGGGAAGACATGACAAACATCTCACGCTGGTGTAAAACTACAGCTTCATCCAGATTTCCTGTTATAATCATTGAGACATAACAGCTAAGGATTACAGAAGAGTTCAATTACATTTCCAAAGACAAGACAGCACTATTTCCCTAACCAGTGTTTCCCAATACTTTGAAATGTAAAAACAAAGGCAAACTGTTGAGAACCAGCCCTGAACAGAAACTTTAGGGATTTGGGAAAGCCTTCTGCCCTTCTCTTACCCTTTCCTCTGCACTGTTCAACTCCTTTGGCTCAACAGTCCTTGCTCCAAACCTCATGCTGTTAGGGTGTAGGCAACAGTTTCAGAGGCTGGGAAGCTCACATGCTAAAGAGTCTGTCAACCTTACAGCTCCCAGCCCAATTCTACAGATGTAAATGCTTAGCATGGCTTGAATTAGGACTGGCAGCTGAATCAGCCCTCTAAGTCTACCAGTCTTTGTCTTCTGCTCCTAACAAGATCTGTACAGGAAACTTTGACTGAGGTACTTGAAGAGAGAAGTTAAAGCCCCATTAAATGTCTGAGAGAGCCTACCACCAACATGGGAAGACCTTAGTAGCTGAACTGATATCATCATAGAGCAAAGTTTGCACCCTTCTCAACCCAGCACCCTGCAAGTCACACAGGGACCACTGCAAGCATAGGATGAAGTGTCCTTCCCAGACTCTTCTCATCACTGACCAAAGCAGGCAATCAAGATGGTATAGCCTTCATCCAAAATCCACCTTGTAGCCAGGCCTAAGAGCACTTCCATGTGAGTTCTCTCATCTAAGAGCTAACCCCATGCTACATTTTCAATATGGGCAGACTATCACAGCAGTCATATCAACTATCTTCCATAAAGATTTTAGAAACTCATCTTTGAGACTACAATTTTTCTGTCAGATTTGTTTAGCTGATAGCAATCAGTGGCTCCAGAAGTTATGATGACATACTGCAGAGAGGAGGAATAAAAACAAATCATGGGAACAAAGTCTTAAGGACTCTGAGTTGAGTACTTAGGTTGAGGACTTGACAGGTGCTGCCCACACAAGTGCAATTTGTATAACCACTATCCAATGGAGTAAGCACTACATGTCTTAGTTGGCAGCTGGAAGTAGGGATGTAAGTCACAGAAGAGAGTTGTTTCTGAGCCAGCCATCACATAAAAGTAACTCTTTTTCACATGCATTGTTAAAGTTGAATTGTTGCTTGAAGGCACGAAGCAGAAAACCCACAAAATCAAAACAGACTTTCAGAAGGGCAAGGAAATATGCCAACAAATACACTACACAGGGCTTCACCTTGTCAAGATTTTGGCATGCACAGACTTGAAGAAACAAAAAAACCCCACCTTTTGCCAGTTGCTTTAAGAAATTTTACAATCTTCTGAAAACATACAATGAAGTACCTTGTAACGTCAAAGCTGATAAGCGGCTCCAGGATGGAAGACAAGACAGCTCTCTGCTTTGTACTGCAATGTTTTGTCATGAAACCAACCAACAATACTAATGGCAAGTAAACTCATTCATTAAGGAAAAGACATTTCTGGTCACATTCTTTGCACTGGCAGCTGTCCTCCCATAAATTGCATACTTCAAGTTTAGCCCCAGAAGAAGAACTGGGGGAAACATTTTCCTTTTGATATAAATAATCTTAGTTCAATTTCACCTTAGGGAAAAAATAGTAGATTACCCAACTAGCCCAATTGTAAGAACACACAGAAGCTACACTGACATTTGGACTTAACTTTTTTTTATATTTTCAAAAAACAGAATGACTTTCTAACTGTCATTCTGCCTCTGCCAAAGGTCTTCCAACTAGATCCTAAACACTGAAGCTTGGAGAGAAAAAAAAAAATCTAAAACCAAACTATAATCAACAGATACCCCAGAACATGCCTGAATACCCAAAATACAGTTTGTTCCTCCCAATATCCTTCACAACCTCCCATGCACACAGCAGGGTATTCAAGTCAAAACTGACCCAGTAAGAAGAAAGCAAAATTTTCTTTCTTAATAGAATATTAATTTGTCTTTCTGTTCAGGCTAAAAGGGCTGAGAGGCAGACAGTGAAGACCAAGAAGCTGTAGAAATGCTTTTTGTCCTAACTTTGACAAAAAGTTTTCATGCACTTTTTACTTATTAATTCCCTAGATGCATTATGGTAAGGGCTCTTCTGGACAGGGATCAGTGGAATTCCTAATCAAAACCATGACAAGCAAATAAAAAGTACTGCTTCTGCTTCACAACATGAAATATCTAGTGTAAAATCGCATGAGCTGCAGTATAATGACATCACATTAATGCAAGAAGATAAAACCTTCTAACAATTAAAGACAGCCTTGCTGAGAAAACACACAGGAAATTGTCAAGCCGTCATTTACGTATCAGCCACAGCACCTTGGACAGTACTGCAGGCTACTGTAAACCCATTTGCCTCTTTAATGGGCTGCATCAGGAAACAGTAAAGACTAAACTGAAGTAGGTATTGTTTTTGTTTGCTTTTAAAGCAGAAGAATAACCAGTTAAAAGATGCTGTGGTACCACCCATTGCTTCCTTCAAAGCCTGTTCCAAGTCTATGGTCCACCTCTCCCCTCTGCAGCACCTGCACAATATTGGAGCAGCTCTGAAAACATCAGTAACCCCATTGCAAAAGAGAAAAGTTTGGCTTAATGCATGTTTAGTTTTTCTGATAAAAGCAAAACTTATGTAAGACCAGGCAGCAAAATTTTTTCCACCTCCCGCACCTCCAGCAAAATTGCCAGGAAAGGGCTGGTTCCAGAGCCATGGCTGCTGACACGGTAACGTGCATGTCAGGAAGAACACAGCTTGTGTTTCAGATGCCAGGCTGAGCATTCAGCACTGGCAAGTACAGAAACCTTGTTTTGACTTTAAACCTGAGCAAATCCGATCTGGGAGTTCACTGATGGAGAATAAATATGGAAGAAACTGATTTCAAATTGTGTCTTTTGAAAGGATGAGTTGACAGGACAAAAATAGCAAATGCAGTAGGTACCTGACTGCCATTGTTACATTTGTTTAAAGCAGAGATTGCTGCAATGTTCAGGAGCCGCATAAAAGACTCTGCAATATGCAATCAAGTCACAGGTCTGAAAACATACCAAGAAACATCCAGTAACTTTCACAAATGATAAGAGCTGGGCAGATAAAAGAGTAATTACATCTTCTTTGAAACTCTACTTTGCTATTTTTAGTGCTTTAATCAAAGGTCCAATTCTTCCACCTTTCTTCACACCAAATAATCCTTTACTCTTTAATTATTTTCACCGGTATGGCTACAGGCAAATTAAGTAACTATGAAGACAGAGTTAAGGGAATCAGAACCTGGCCCAAAACATTTTGGATCAGAAACAGAGACTCTGACAAAACATCATCAGTGGCTAAAAAAAGCACCTCTTAGTGTGATGGACCCATCCCAGTGCCAGAGGCTAAAGTTTACTCACTGTCACTGTGATATTTAGCCAGAGCCCTCCCTAGGGCTGTGCTAATCAGACCAACTGAGCTGGATTGCAGTCGGATACAGAGAAATACAGATGGCTATTAAGAATTGGACTGTGACCAACTCTTTCACACATGCTATCAGACACTAGCCATTTCTGGGCAAATCTCAGAAGAGAGGGGTAAAAGGAAAAAATATTTCTTAAACAGTAGGTTTTCAGTATGAACCTCCACATCAAAGTCTGCCACAAGTGCGAAACTTGGGAGCAGCTCTGTACATTTTTCATACAGTGCTCTGCACTGGTTCAGTGGTCTGAAATGAGGTAGAAAGATCCAGAGCCAGTGCAAGAATCCTTCTCATTGCTGTGTTGTGTCTATACCAACACAAAGTCCAGCCCTGGAGAGAAAGGTGCACAAGCAATACCCAGACAACCCTACCTAAGGAGCATGCAAGTCAGAGCTATCCAAGTTTTCCTTGCTTTAGAGACTTGTAAGAGATCCGACAGTCAGCATAGCACCTGGATACAGTCATCAGTGCTTTAAGCAAGTATCAGCATTTGTCAGGTTTGTATTTCATTACAACTTGTCAAGCTTGGGTTATATTTTAGCTTCAGGGTTTCAGACCTGTTCCTAACTCTTCACATCCAGATACTCTCGCTCAATGCAGTGCTCTCAACCTTACTCTGTCAAGTAGGAAGCACCAATAGCCTCTGTCTCCTCTCTAACCCCAGCAAGTTCTCTCTGTGCTGCACAGTGGGGGAGTAGGGGGGGGGTGGACAACAAAAAAAACACAGAAAGGAATCAAAGAGAGGATTAGTGTCCCACTCTGGTATTTGTTAATATGTGTTTCTGTGAAAGAAGCCAAGTTTCTCTCTTTCTCATCAAGCCTTTTTCTGGGAAGAAGAACATCAAAACAAAGAAAAAGCACAAATATCCTCAAGTACATGACTGTTTTAAAACAATCTTACACGGCAAAACAAAAGAGAAAAAGGCTAGCTGTAAAAGAGTGAGTTTCTGAACATGGTAGGGCATTGAACACAAAGTCTGCTCCCTCAGGAAGCATGCAGAGCCCAAGCACGACTGGGAAAACCACATCTCCAGGCCCCATTCTGCAGTGCCAATAGCAACTTTGTTCCCATGGGTGCCACTCAAAAGACTGTGGGGAGGAGAGGCTCTTTGCTTACTGTCAGACTTGCTGTATTAAAGCAGTAGAATCTTTTCCACAGTTAATAGTAACTGCCAGTGGAGGTCCTTACCCCTCCACTTCCTAAATTCCATCTAATAAAGTGCCTGGAATTCCCTCCCTCATTGCTTCAACAGCGCTCCCCAGTCTTGTCCTCTGACAGTCACTGCAGTTCCCATCTGTCCAACCTGAGTTAGGACATGGGCTGTGTGTGCCTAAAGTGCACCTTTTGTGCACAGTTTTGGGCCCAGACTTTTGACTTTGGTAAAGCCCTGCAGTACCAGTGAGTCCAGTTTAGGCAAGTCAAACATTAAGTGTTTCACAGGATAGTGAAGTCCACATAAAAGACTATAAAATACAGGTTTTCCCGCAGTTAATGGCTACTTATCACAATTAAAGAGAAGAGGCACCTTGATCTTAGTGCCAGCATCAGGACAGAAAAGTGGCATCACAATATGGTGCCTGTGGGGCAATCCAGGGCACCCTTACACAAGGGAAGGTGAACCAGATATGATGCAATACAGCATGGGATTGCAGCTGGCAGGTTGCACAAATGAGGTAATCAGGAAGGATTCTGAACAACTGTTAGATCATACAAAACACCAGCAACATGAGGTTACTTTGTTCCAGAGAGGATTTCCTGCCACAGCCTAAGACATCAGCTGCGTGAACGGGGTGCAAGGTACAGCGATATAAAATCAACCGTACTAACAGCCTTGGTATACACTGACCTAAGTCAAATGAGTAAGTGGGATATTATTCCAGGCCTCATTTCCAGAAGAAACCATCTGACAGCTGTTACCTTGCAAATTGCTCTGTAGAAACAGGCGCAAAAATGAGCCAAAAGAGCTCTGTTTTTCTTCCTTACTGAACTGAAGCACCCAGAAAAGATGTTTACTAAGAACCGTGTCTTCAGAGGCTGGAAGGCAATGAAGACCCTGCAATCTCTTTCACAAAGGGGTGCTACCAGCAGCCATCTCATGTAGCTAACAAGGCAGCCCTGCAGAAAGCAAGACCTCAAGTGATGTATAGATTAATTACAATTTTAGAGGTCTCCAAAGATCCTTAGCTGGAAAGGTGTTGGAAATGTAAAGTGTATTACTTAAAAATAATAACAAAAATATCTTTCTTGACTTCGGAAGAACACTATGAATCCAAAGAAAAGAAAAAGCCAAATCCTCCATTTGAAGGAACAAAGCATAACACACTCAATTCAGAATATAATCACTGAACAAGACAATGTTTTCAAACCAGCCTTTTGAAATGATGCACAGCAAGGGCAGATACCTCTAGATTCTCACAAGAAAGAGCAGCTCACCCACTCTTTGTTTTGGGATTCTAAGAGGATCAAAAGAGCCATTTTAATGCTCCAGAAATCCCACCAAAATATCTCTCAAATATTTCAAGCAGGGTAGATGGAAGAGAAAGAAAATTGTGATCAGACACGTTATGATTCAGGGAGATCTGAGTGCAGAAACTTGTGAGCATTTCCACTGAATGCAAAGAAGTAATTAAATGCTTCCTATAGAAAAGAAAGGTTGTCCCTTGGACACTTCTGTCAATCTGCATTTAACAGACACAGCAGCCTTCTCAGTTCAAGCACACAAGCACTCCAATTCTTCACTGAAGTGACCTTAGCTGTCAGCCCAGCCTGTCCTGTCCAATTTCTGTAACTCTGCTTGGTAAGTCTTGCGAACGTGTGGGGATGAGGAGATGCAAAAAAGAAAAGCACGATGAACATACAAACCATTGGCCCCAATTAAAAAATTAAACAGGTGTCCCGAGACTGTCAGCCTGAAGATGGAGCATCTACATTTAATTAAAGGGATAAGTTTAGCAGAAAATGCCACACCAGCTACTGTCAGAATGCATGATTAATTTGTGATAAAATACCCAGCATTGTCTAACAGAAGCAGACAGCTGGGGGACATATATTTACACAATCGCTTGTTACTTCAAGATATTACCAGTGACCCTGGGCTTAGTGTCAGTGCGTTAAAATGAAATTCTCACATGTGGTCTTTTGAAGTCTCAGACTTGCTGGAGGCTTTTTGAAGTAGCCCCACAAGACAGCACACCGAAGCCTGGGAATGAGAAAGTAAGCCATGTGGTGGAGGCTGCTACCTTTCCATCATTGATGGAGGTCACCTGCCTCCTCTTTTAGTCTTAGTTCATTGGTCCATTTCCTGCAGTGACATCAGGGCACAACTCTTCCATAAGCTCATCAACAATACCAGTCCTTTCCAAGTGATTCCTTAACGACTAGTTTCCCTGCCACAAGAGGGTGTGCTGCAACCACTGCTAATCAACTGCTGTTTCAATTAGCAGTTAGGACAGAGGTTTTTTCCACATGATCGATACACTCTGCTATTGAGATGTTAAAGGGCACAATTATTTCTCCTCAATCATAGAGGCTGTTTTGTAAACCATTTGGTTCAGATAATATGCACAACCGTACCTTGAAGTTTAACTTTTCCTGGCCATCTGGCCATGTTTGAAATAACAATTGGCTTTCAGCTAAGAAGAGGAGCTGGTTTTACTTCCAGCCCCTGACAATGCAATACTTCCAGGATCACAGCATTTTGTCCCCCACGTTCTTACACTTCAGTGGAAATATTGCCTTTTGTTTGCTTGGGTTGCCTGAGGCCCCCTCACCTGCGGATACAGTTGTTGCTTTGTTTCACATGGGTTAGCTGGAACAGTTTTAAACATTAAACTAACAAGGCTCTGACAACACACCTGTGGAACTTCTGCTGAGGTGTTTCCCTGGGTCAATGACATACCATAATAGATACACAAATCTCCACTTGGGGCTCTCACCATTTCACACAACAAGTAGTTCCAGAAAACTAATAACCATCTCTTTGTACTAGTGACTGAACACATTGGATCCACACTGAATGTGCCAAACCCTTCCAGAAAAGAGATTGTTTCCCAAAGCACATCACAGTACAACTGGCATTGAACAGGACACTGCTTGATGCAGCTGACCTGTGAATTTTAGTTCTTAATTTTAGTCCTGAGAAAGTCCATGGAAAAAACACAGGAATCACCCTCCACCGTTACCTTCAGCTCCACTTGACGTCAACCATTTCCTTCTACACTGATCTATGTCCATGGGCCTAGTGTCAGACTTCTCTTGAGGTTATTGGTGAAGATACTAAGACTTCACTGAGATAACTTAAACTGTTCCACAGATACAGACACTCAAACAGCCACAGGCTAAAGGCAGGCAGTCAGTCATACAAAGGTAGATAAGATGTATCACTGTTCGGGCTTATACCTAGCTAAGCTTTTGACTGTCTTGGAATGTCCCTTAATAGTTGTTGGAGGAATTTCTTATAACAACTTCAAGTAATGTCAGTAGCACTTTTATTTAAAGTAGCCAACAGCTACGAATCAACTATCATCAGCAAGGACCTCCATTAATGATAACCTGGAATACTACTACTGCTGCTTTCATAGATAAACAGGAGAGTCAGATAGTACTGTGGAAAAAATATTCTATATATCTACAATTGTATGTAGGTATCACTATTTCTGATTTGTATAGTCTTATGGTTGAGATATTCTTCACTTCCCCTGAAGTACTGAAATAGATCTGAGGACACAGCACTTGGACAACATAAGTACCTGTCACTTCATACTATTGTCTCCAGATCTCAGCTGCAGCATGAGTTTCCTTCTTAGACCTTCATTCCCACAAGTATCAACTATTGAAGGAACAGTACAGAGTAGCCCTTCAAACAGTTATGGCATAAAGAACCCACATACTCAGCATTTCACTTCCCCATTTGGATGCTTGATTGAATTAATAGTTGTTATATTTGATATTAAAAATTTCTATAGAATAATCCTTTGATTTCCAAGAGGTCTTCCACCTCACAACACAACTTCCATGATTTCCTGTGATAGCCACAGTTAATACCACTATGAAGTTCTTGTGCTTATGAAATTTACTTCTCTGTACACATGGCTCTTTGCAACCATACTTTCCCCGGACCGTTCTAACTGGAAGAATGGTACATAAGATACCTCCACACACACAGAACTTCAGAACAGAAAGCATCATCCAGATGCTAGAGAGAAGCACTAAATGAAACAAAGATGCAGTAGAAATACTTATTCAAGAGGGCATCCCACAACCCCTTGGATACAGTTGGCATATTTTACACATTAGTATTACCTAAGGATGAAATGGGGTTCTTTGTCCTTTTTCTAGCTGCTAGACTACCTCATTGCTTCCTTTCACTCCCAAAGAAAGATAGATTTTTGCAGGCTTTCTGCAGTTCTAGCATTTTCAGTAATTAAACTTATCTCTGAGGCAATCACATTTAGGATTACAAGGTTTCCTATCTCCAGGCTAATAGGGTCAAAATGCTTAGCTGCCCTCCTGCCTGCCAGTTTATAGCATTTTGCTAATGGATCATTTCCTTCTATGGGGATAACGCACTGGCTATTAGGTGTTCTCTTGTTGCACTGCAGTTTTCGGTGGTCAAGCAATAATAGTAAGTGTTCTTGCTATACAGAAGGCTTTATTGCCAGATTAGGGTAACAAAGCAGTAAGAATAACCTTTTGCTCACAAGTTTGCTAGAAGGCTTTCAAAGACAAGGGGGACTTCTGTAACTTGCTCAATGGTTTTCCAGTTTGCACCTATGCTTATTCTTATGCCAGTCTCTCATTTTTACTGCTTTTGTACTCCCAAACTTCACTACTGCTTAGCTGACTATACTTAAATGTTCTTGTGTTGGAAAAATCCAAGTCCAACATATTTTTGCCTATTTTTTAAAGGAGAGGAACTCCTTTCCTGAGAAGCTCTGCACCTGCAGTGCCTTGTTTCTTGTTTTTCCTCAGCGTTATTTCTGCCCTTATTTTCCATCTCACCCTTACTTGCTTACAGAAGCCTGCTGCAGCAGTCAAAGGTCTGACCAAATTGGCAACTGTGTATTAAGAAGTGGAGGGAGTAAGACAAAGCAGCATGCAAATATTAACTTACACAGAATGGAGTCTTTATGCAAAATGGTATCACGTAAGGCACGTTCAGACCCACAGAAATTGCTATTTCCTTCCACTCTGGTCATTCCAAAGCAAGTTTTATGCCTTTGTAGCAAACTAGAACTGTAGTCATATCTAACACATCCTAGTGTTAATGCAAAATGGGATGACGGTGGGTTACCCCTAAAATGTTGATTTTCTGGTAGTAGCATTTAATATTATGCATTAGACCCTACCAAGTGAATGAGTTAAAGTGATAGGGATTTTTTTTCTATGGTACTTCAAGGCCATTTTATTGCACAGAAAGTAATAATCACTTATCAGGCTCTCCACTTTGCACATAGAGCCTTATTTCCATAGAGGTGAAAATTTAATAGTTCACTCAAATGCTCTTATTTTAAAGAATTTGGTGCAATCAGTGTGAACCTCACATTTTTTCCCTTTTTTAAGGAAAAGGACTTAAGACAACCAATCTGGCAGGGTTTCCATTCTCAAGAGCTCAAGACAAGATGCATTAAAGTTAATTGGGGGTAAAATGAAGCACTTTAAAGTGTGTCTCTCGAGCTCACAAAACTGGAATACGCACAGAGAAGATCTATTCAATTATCTGTGGTTCAGAGATTTGTTTTGTGGAAACTGCAATACTCAATCCACTTGTCCCTCTCACTGTCTCTGCCTGTGATCCCACCAGACTCCATAGGCTAAGCCATCTGGCTGGATCAGTACTACAACTGGAGATTGTCAACAAAACTCAAACTTGGACTCCATGAAAAATGGTGCTGCTGGTTCTCTGAAAGAAAGAGCTTCTCCCCAAACCAGAGAACCACTTTACCAGCATCACTTTACAACCCACTCTGCTGATCCGATTGGAGGTGAAAGGGAAGAAAAGAAAGAATAGGTTATTGGAGAAGACTCAAGACGGAATCTGTTCTTTCCAAGAGGGTTCCTGCAAGAGGAAGAATTTAACTCCAGAGAGTAACTGCTGTCTGAGCAATTCTAAATTTTCTTTGCTACTATCTACCAAATACAAACTTATTTGCCAGTAACCCTAAGCAGTTTGTTGAAAAGCTAACCGGTACCATTCACCCCAGAGATGGCTGCATTTCAGGGTTGGCTGGAACAACCACCCCATAGATAACTGTAGCCCAGCATCACAAATACAGATTCTACTTGCACGCACACGCTAAGCACAAGTCTAAGCCTAGGTGTGGGTGCACCTGGAGCTCTGCATAGGTTACCCAGCCCCAGCTGCACAGGGTGAAGGGCAGCAGCCTGCACTGGGCTCAAGGATTAGCTCAAGTGCAGTGCAAAGTGGAAGCCTGACAAATTGTTATTTTTTCAATGCCACCTAATGGTACTTTAATACAAATGAAACCTGCCTCAGACCGGTCCAGGCATGCCTTTGACTGTAGAATAGATTTATTGCACTGTGTACAATCTATGATTTGCTCTGGGATCTGAGTGAAAGACAAGTCATTAATGTCCTCTAAACATCCTCAAGGAGTAGTAAGACAAAGAATAATCATGCACAGACTTAGTTTTGAATAGGATCCTGATTTAAGCATCTTGTTTCTTATCTTTTGTCTCATAGCTTTCAGCAGGTGAGCTGATTTGCTTTCTCAGAGAGAACTCCACTCCTAGCTGAACTAGTCAGCAAATTTTAAGTTTTACTCAGTTTTTGAGTGGGTGGTTAAAGAAAACAACATAGCAAGAAACCTGGGGAAGGAGAGGTTGTTTTCTTGTCTGAGGTGGGTAAGCTGGGCTTGCTTTGCCTCCTGGACAAGGCTGCTCTGTAACTTACTGAACTCCCACTCACACCATGAAGGCATCAGGTGCAGGGATGCCTGGAATATTAAATCAAGTCTGCAGCACGGATGGAGAGAGAACAGGAGGAAGAGCTGTGCCTTGCCTCTTTCACACCTTTTGATTTAACCAGAGCCACAGGCATTGCCTGCTTCTTTGCAGCTGCCTCCCACGGAAGGCCAGGCCATGTCCTAAACTTCAAGTCTGAACTTCCAGAGTTATGAAGAATCTGGATGTCAAGTAGCCCCTTCAGACCTTACATTCATCTAAGGCTGGCAAATCTAGCACAGAGTGTGTTTGCAGTCCAGCTACAGGCATGCCTAAAGAGCACAGAGTGGCAAGCAGGCCATGCAATAAGGAGCCCTTACTCTTTGTAACACTTCTATCTTTGGGCTAGTTTGTATCAAGATACCTTGCCAGATTACTATGGGTAAATAAGGACTGGCACTGCTTGAGTTGTAAATATGGTGGTCACCATCTGCAAGGATGCAAAGTCATTGTCCTATATGTTTACCAACGACAATTTGTCAGGGCAAACTCTTTGGTAGGTAGAATCCTGCAACTCTAAATTGCAAACCTATATATGCGAATCATGTCCTTGTTAACAGATATTAGCTTGCAAAAACTTACTAAAATGACCCCAAGCTCATGAAGTATTGATGGAAGGTCTTCATTTAAGTTCTTCTTTGCTCAAAAAATACTAAATATTCTTTTTTCTTGCTTCCTTTATGTCGTTTCCCTTTGACGAGTAGTAAATAAAAAGGCAGTTGAAAACAGAATGCAAGCGCAAAGCCCCAGATCTGAAAGGGACAAAGACTCCATCTGTCACAGAGAAATCCAAAAATCCAAGTATTAACACAGAGCCCACCTGCCAAAAAGGTTTTATGTTTATGTTAAGTGTGGCTTTAAGGAACAGAAATGTTCTCGCAGATAAAGGCAGCCACAAGAATGACTAACTGAGATGCACAGACAATAATTCCCTCCTTTGATTTCCTCTGCTGTCACCACTATCAGTTAGACATCTGAATGAAAAATCAGCTTAGAAACTTTGATCCCTTTAAAAAGAGAAAAACAAACTCCATAATCTGGAAATCCTTAGAGGAATACAGAACTTTAGCATCCTCCTACACAGCACCTTCTTCTGCAACACTCCATGGGGAGAAATGCATCAGGCTTCCTTTGCAGAGCTGTGCCTTACCCCCAGCAGCCCTGGGACAGGCAAGTGGTGAAACATCAGTGTCCTCTGCTCCCTTCTTGGTCCTACATGAGACAAAGGATTTAGCTCTTCAGTCCCACTCAGAGCTTAGCAATCCTCATGGCTTGCATGCTGCTTTGCATATTTAAAAGAAGGGGAATTTAACATTGATTTCTCTGACAAATAGAGAGGATTGAGCAGCTAGCTCTACCAAATAAAAGGTTCTCTAAGTAGTTCAAGTTCCTCTACACAGGTTTTTCTCCTCCCTCTATTTTGCTCCTAGTACACAGACTCTGAAATACACATTTGCTTCCCCAGAGCTCAGACCTTCACTTCAGACACAGGAGATACTACCATGGTCTTTACCTTTATGTTAAATTAAAAAAAAAAATTGTTTGGCCAAAGGCTAGGACACAAGTGATGGAGAAAGAAAACGCAATGGGCAGTACCCAAGAGCAGAAAGCACAGAGATGAGAAAGGGGCTGCTCTATAGTAACATAATTACGTGTTCTGAGATAGTACTTTAAAGGACTTTGTTAAGGACCTCAGCGCAGACCCTTCTTGGATATTGACACCACAGAACTAACACTATGCACTGGATATAAGAAGCTCCAAATTGCAGGAAAAAATCACCTACTTCAGCACAAGAGATCAAAATCTGCTATGAATCCACAGTGAAACCTGCTCACTTGATTACACATGCACACAAATGCAAACAAGTTAGAGACTTACCAAATTATTCCCTTGTTGTTTGACTATGTGCTGGGTCCTACCCTTCCCCAGCTGGGAGATGAACTGGATTATCTTCTGCTCTTCAGTGGGCTCCCATGGGACCAGTCATGCAGCTGCAGGAGAGCAAGCTGAGGTCCTTTCCAAATCACAAGGGCAGAAGACAGACACACAGGTTCAATTCCCAGCTATCTCCTCCATGCTGGTGCAAAATGATCTCTTTTAACGAGGTTAGCTCTGACTTGCTCTAGGTAACTCCCCCACAGGGTTCACAATCAGCACCTGTGTCTACTTTGCATGTTTCCTCTTTCCTGTGACCTCCTGAGCTGTGTGTGTGCTTGCTCCATTAACCCACCCTTGTGAGACACATGAAATACCTGAACTTTGAAAAAAAAGCCTATCATATCCATGGCCACTACAGACAACATTTTCCTCCTAGAGTCTCCCTGTGCCCTTCACATAGAGGGAGGCCATGTGTTAGACACTCAAGTCTGAAGCAAACATTTTTTCCCCCTTTTCCTAACACAACAGTCCTTCCTGATAGCTTTTTTCCCCCCAACAGACCCTAAAGAAATGTTATTGCATTTCTACAGGCCTTGGTGGAAAGCTTAGCTGCTACAAACCAGGCCTGCTCTCTGCTGCATGTCAGGTGCCTCTCCCCACTCAGCAGGACAGCTTTCAGGTGTAACATACACCCCAGGTGATGCCCTTCAGTGGGCTATTTGGCACAGCTGCCTCGTCCTGTTCCTGTGCCCTAGAAAGGAACACTGGCCCCAGCACACCAGAGATTGAAGAGCAGATCTGAAAAACAACAGGCTTGAACACCCCTGCACCCTGACCATTAACTGTAATTGTATTCTACATCAATCACATGAGTTTTCCCCTTAAAGGTTATTAAGTATAATTTCCACTATGCAAATAGTTCCAGCTTCATTAATGGATTTTTGGTTTCTAGTAGAAGTTATTCTTTGATGAATGTCTCCAGATGTCAGTATCTGAAAAATCTGTTGGGGGGGGGTGGGGGGTTGAAAAGTCTCTCATGCAATGTAAAAAAAGTCCAACAGAGAGAGGGGGTTGGGAAAGATAGAAATATAATTAAAACAATTAAAATTCCTATCTCATGACCATTTACAGATGCTCCAAAGTGGCTCTAAATTAAAGGGAAATGTCACAGAACATGGAGGCTTCTGCCAAAAAGCAGCATTAAAAATGACAAATTCCAAACAGCCGGAAGAGTCTCGTTAAATCCAAGGAGCAGGGCTTTAGCAGCTCAACCATGGCAAGCAGAGTGGGTAGACCCCAAAAAAAAATTTAAAAATAAAATCAGGTCCAACAGTCAGCTGCAGAAATGAGGGAGAGGTGGCCAGGGAAAAAGCTATCCAGTAGAATAACCAGCCAACATTAGACCTATGGATTTCTAGATTTATTCTCACCAGATCAGGTATCTTTTCTATCATCTCATCTTTAATGGATTCAGACCATCTGTTACTATGGCCTCAGTTACTGCCTTCTCCTAACCACAAATTTATGTTTTCTAAAGCATCTAAAAGCTCTGATGAAAAGCTTCACCTAATAACAAGATTTGCTGAGTGAAGGTTCTCCCACACAAGCACACCCCAAGCCCCAAATCAGCACAGAGAGGTGGCTGTGGGGGCTGCATTTCCTTCCCTGCTTCCATTTCCTAAGGGTTGTTTTTTTCTTAACCCCTTATCTGCACTGCTCAGAGAAATATCTTTTGGAATATTGTCTCAGTTATATTGTGAGAAACCTCTGCTGGTGTTCTTGGGTGGGGGATCTTGTTTTATTTTTGTTTGCTTTGTAAAAAAGGCCATCTGCCTAAACTTCTCCTTACACTATCTTCCACTTAGGTTTACACTGGAGGAACTCAATTATAAGAAATACAATAAATATTTATTGAACTGGTGAAAGCAATAGCATATGCTGAACACGCTCTGTTTTTCTGGGTATTTTTTTTCCCCCCTGCATCCAGCCCTTGTTCTGTCAGAATTGTTTTCATGTTAGTATTAGTCAGTCACTCCCCATGTGTCAGTAAATGCAAAACATGCCTGCTGTGAGACAGAGAGCGCGGGTGCCACTTTGCAGCTCCTCGGGATGCGAGCTGGCACAAAGACAAAGCACACACAAAGGATGACAGGCACCACAGCCTGCTTTTCCAAACAACAAACTGTGGAAATGATAATACCTTGGGAACAGGGTTGGGGTGGGAGGGGAGGAAGCACATAGACTTCAAGAAGCTGAAATTCAGCTGGAGAAGGTAGGGAAGGTTTTCTTGGCAGAAAGCAGACTTGCATGGCACAGCTGCTCAAGGAAAGCAACATCTGCGTGTGGGGTCAGATACTACAACCTGGTAGCAGAGTCTATTAAGTGGCCATCTGTAGATGTTTTGCTTATTTATAGGCATTTCAGTGGTACAGCTCATCATTACCTAATAAATATTAACCAACTTGGCCATAATTTACTCCTATAAAGGAGGCGGGTCTTCGTTACCTTCCCAGCCTACAAAATGCATTAACTCTGGATGCCTCCACTTGTAGAGACTAGGCCCTAGTTTGACTGGAAATTTTTCCATCTGGCTAGTGACTAGCCTACACCTTGAGGGAGTATTCAGCTAGCTGCAGAACTTCAAGGCCTCTGCAGTGCCCGAGGACCAGATCCAGCCCCAGGGACAGTCAGTGCAAGTTCTGGACGAACAATCAGCTCAAAATTATCTCAGACGAATCAAGCCAGGCATCCAAAATGAGGAGTATGGACCTATATGATCTGATACCACATCATACAGAAAGACCATGGTACAGTCCAGAAATTAGCTCAGCCCTTCAGCTTGCACAAAGTGCCACAGCCAGAAGAAATTATAGGACAGGAAATTATTCTTGACTGGATCCATCATTATTCTTTTACCATCTGTTACCTTCAGCCTAGTGTTTTTCATAGCTCATACCGGTTTTCAGCATTGCATCCAAGTTTTACTGACCAGAAGCTGAAGAAAAAGCAGCTCAGATCTTGATCAGGAGTTCACTTTCAATTCTCAAGGAAGATCTCTGTCCTGAAAAATGCTACAGGATCATTAATGAGCAGTTATAGTAGAGACTTCTGTTTAATTTCCCATCCATCAGATGATACCTTAAGGCTTCCCACAATACCTGGCACTTACAGAATGCTTCACCTTCCCTAAGCATTTAATTGGCATAATCAATTAATGTTTGTAGATTAGCTGACTCAGAAGGAGACCACCACATTCCAGGTTTCTGGTGTCCCCTTCTTTCAGCCCATAGATTTTAGCTGGTGAATAGGAAGCAGCTAATTAAGCTCTTAGTGTCCAGGATTTTACAGGTTGCTGTGAACAAGCCAGGCCAAAGACAGTGGGCTAGGAGTACCCTGTGCATGTGCATAATGGTTACAACAGTCAGCATCTCCTAACCCGGCTTTATATCATCCCTAGATATTATTTTACATCACCTTCCACTTGCCATAGGCAAAGAGCACACACCTGGGCTGGTACCGATGTTCAAGTGACATATAATATGATATATGATAATACCCGACCATAGCCTTCAGCAGGCACCTCTAGTAGAATGAGCTCTACGTGACACTGATCATGAGTGGTATGCTCATTTGGTGGGGTTTTAGAATAAATTTGTACCTGACCACTGAGCCTTCTAATGTATTTGTCGACATTCAGGACAAGAGGTAGTGGGCACAAGCTTCAGTATAGGAAGTTCCACTTACACATGAGGAGGAACTTCTTTACTTTGAGGGTGGCAGAGCACTGGAACAGGCTGCCCAGAGAGGTTGTGGAGGCTCCT
>JAVSBS010023639.1:61731-84784 GCA_033124195.1 Coracias cyanogaster | reverse complement strand
ACCTACCTTATCCAAAAAAAAAAAAAAAAAAAAAAAAAAAAATCAAAAGGCTTTTTTGGGGCTACAGTGACCACTAGGTTTATTCAAAGCAGAATCCATTTGTTTGAACTGAGTGAAAACAGCAACACAGAAATTGGGCCTTCAGATACTCAGTATGTAATAAAAAATGTCCAGCAAGGCTGCTTAAGATGGGAGTTTCCTCCACAAACACAGGATATAACCATATATTAAAAAAAAAAAAAAAAAAAATTACTTAAATATCTTCTGAGAACTTGTAGAATCAGCAGTAAAATTCACAACCAGGTATTTTTGTCTAAATCGTAAAATTAACAAATAAGCCCCAAAACACCACCCAGATGTTTTCTGAGGATACAGTTCCTTTCTCCTGTATAGACATTTAAACTGACCAACAGGAAGCAAAACCACCTCAAGTTTTGACCATTTTGACCCCTGACTGAAAAATGGGACTGGAATACCTTTCCTACAGCCTGAGAGTTGGGATTGTTCAGCCTGGAGATGAGAAAGCTCTGGGAAGACCTTCTTTTGCGGCCTTCCAGTACCTGAAGGGGGCCTACAAGAAAGCTGAGGAGGGTCTTTTTACAAGGACTAGTAGTGATAGGAAGAAGGGCAATGGGTTCAAACTGGAAGAGGGGAGATTGCGATTAGAAATTAGGAAGAAATTCTTCACCATGAGGGTAGTGAGACACTGGCACAGTTTGCCCAGAGAAGCTGTGGATGCTCCATCCCTGGAGGTGTTCAAGGCCAGGCTGGACAGGGCTTTGAGCAACCTGGTATAGTGGGAGGTGTCCCTGCCCATGGCACAAGGCTTGGAACTAGATGATCTTTGTGGTCCCTTCCAACCCAAACCATTCTATGAGTCTATGGAATTTCCCATTTGTAGCTGTTGGAACAGTGCTGTACATGGTGATGGATTCGTAGTCAACCTGTAGGTTGATGAGGATCAGATACAGACTACAAAAACGTTATCGAGGGAATAGTTTCAACTACTATCACAGAACTCCTAGAAGTGCATTCATGGGCTAATTTCAGAATGATTTCCAAACATTTTATCAGTTAATACTCTACAGGAATGTTAAGTAAGCTCCTTTGTAAATGCCTACTACATTTAAAATGAGTGGTTCACAATGCTCACATAAAGCTAGGGTGTAAAATACCATTGTACACATTAACTAGAAGTCTGTCATCTGCAAAGCACAATCAAAGCCGATTAAAAGATTAAAGATGCCAAATTAATGCAAACTGTGAAGCTGAAAACCTCAAATAGCAATTATATGCTCCAGAAGTCAAATCTGATAACAAATGAGTATTTACACTGTGCTTTCCACCCTGACAATGTATCAGCTTGCAAACAAACACTTTTTTGGACTGTGTTTGTGGGATAGAAACACTGAATTAGAACAAAACCAAGAGGTAGGAGAGACAGCAACAGCTCCTTGTTGTGCACTCCATGAAAGAAGTGAAGTCAGCACAGCAGCAACTTCAGGGGCAACAGTGTTGCTGGGAAATAAGAAAGGAATCAGGTTCTTGTCAGGGCATCATCCTTGAATCCTGAGCTGGGCTTTGACAGCGTTTAAAACCAGCATCGCTCCCCTCAAAACTCCTCACAGATGCCAGCACAATCCTCCCCTAGTTCGTTCCCCAACACCGCAAGCAAAGGCAGTGTTACCCCTGGCTGAGAAAACAATTTAACTATAATAAAACCAGAAAACTAATATTAAAATGAAAGACCATTTTTTTTTTACTTTCAGGCAGGTACCTCCAACTCCCACTGCAAGTTAGACAACTGATTGACTGGCATAATTATCATCAACACTGGAAGTACATAAAGATTAGGGAAGTTGCATTTATTCCCAAAGCAAGTATTAGAGAATTCTGCATTTTCACACGGTCAAATGGAGAAATTTGAAGTTTGTCAGTCTGTAAAAAGTACTTAGCAAAGACAGACAACCTCATTTCTGCCCTAGAGCGCTACAAGCCGGGGGGGGGACCAAAACAACAACACGGAAAAAAAAGGAAAAAGAACTTGTATAATGAATCCAAGACCACAGACTCAAAAAATGTCCCAAAGCAGCCAATAAAACTGAGGAATGCAGAGAAATCTGAGGTACCGGTGCAGTTTAACAGCCTTGACAGTTGGTAACACTACAGACATTTTCCCAACATGTTTGTCCCTCTCATTCACACCAGTTCTGAGGTTGCAGTTTTCCTGAAAACTAGCCCCAAAGTCCGATTTTCCCACAACTGTTTGTAGAACATGCTACCTTGCTAGCACATGGCATATTCCAGTTTCTTCACTGTATTTATTTTCCTAAGGAAGAAGGTGTTTTGCCTAGTGCCTCAAGATGTGGGATCTTCCAGTTAACTGCCATTTACAACTTACTGGACCTGAAATGAATCGATCTGCGGAGTATAGCGGCATTTCCAATCTGCATCAAGCTGCTCACACTCTGGCCTTCAGAAACATTTGTGCTGTGACCTCATACAAACCATCTGCTCTACATATGTACACCTATAGAAGAATTCAATGAATCTAACACTAGAAGAAGTGACCAAAGAGAGAGAATCCTCTCAGTTTAGATGTCAAGAGCATTAAGGAAAATAAAGTACCAAATTAAACTCTTGATCATCCTCAAGGTATTTTATCACAGGGCTAAGAACAGTCACATACTTTTGGACATGACAGAATTAAGTGAATTTGAGTTCTCTGTATATTTATAGCAGTGAAGTATATAAGCACTATATGTCTGTTTACATTGCTCTTGTATAGCTGAGGCTCACATTTGAATTTATGAGTTCTATATCCCCTGCAAGGGGCACCAGTGGCCTTTTCACATGGCCTCCTGGATCACTCCATTACTGTCAATAACCTCAGTACTTGGTGTTCAACTTGTTATAGAATCATTGAATGGTTTGTGTTGGAAATGACTTTTCAAGCTCATCTAGTCCAACTCTCTGCACTCAGCAGGAATATCTGCAACTAGAGCAGGTTGTTCAGAGCCCCAGCCAACCTCACCTGGAATGGTTCCAGGGATGGGGCATCAACCACCTCTCTGAGCAACCTGGGCCAGAGTCTCACCACGCTCAGTATAAAACATTTCTTCCTTCTGTGTAGTCTAAATCTCCCTCTTTCGTTTAAAACCATCACCCCTTCTCCTGTCACAATAGACCCTGCTAAAAAGTCTTTCCCCATCTTTCTGACAGACCCACTAAATTACTGAGCCACATGAAGGTCTCCCTGGAGCCTCTCTTCTCCAGCCTGAACAACCCCAATTCTCTCAGCCTGGCCTCACAGCAGAGGGGTTCCAGCCCTCTGACCATTCCTGTGGCCTCCTCTGGACCTGCTCCAACAGGTCCATGTCTCTCCTGCACTGAGGACTCCAGAGCTTCTTATTTAAAGATTTGTACCATACCCTCCTGCAAATCTTCTCAGCTACAAAAACTGGAATACACGAAGTTATCTCACCATTTCCAGAGAGCTCTCTATATCATGTTAGTTGCCACCGGGTAATGCAGAATTCACTCCTCTTCCTCCAGCTGTCATACCTACAAATGCCCAAACTCATCATGTTCCATAAACCAGGCTGTTCCTAAACTAAAAAGCTTAGATTGTTTTTTATCTTGGAGGGAGTAAGTGGAAAGCTTTTCAGGTTTTGTTACAATAAAAAGAAAGGCAAACATTGTCCATTGTTCTAATGCAAAAGGCAGTAAGATTATTATAATTATTAAAGCTAAAAAAACCTGGTAATTACCCTTTCACACCATCTGTATCTTGTCCAAAGTGAGTATTAAAATATGATACAACAGTAACACCTTCTGCCAGGAGTGAAAACCAAACTGTTACAGGAACTGTATCTTTCACCTCTCATGTAAGCCAATAAATCAGACAAGCACTTAATCTAAAATTTGCCAAAGACCTTTGCCTACAGTTCATATTAAAAGGAAAATAGCCATAATCACACCATAATTTAGCCCTGGGAGGAACAGTATGAAGCAGAGCTCTGTGGGGAGTGAGTAGAACTTTCTGTTATTTGTTAAATTTTATGCCAAGTTTCTTGTATTATGAAGCACGCTGATGTAGTTCTTCATGAAGTTCTTCAGCTCTTAGAGTTCAATCAACCTTAGTCTTTGGGATTAATAACCGACTGTGAAGGAGGAAAACAAAAACACCTTTCTAAAATCCTGCCTAAAATTCATTTTGGTGCTAGATCAGATCAGGAGGGATAAAGGACTGAAATCTTTGGGAAGCAAACAAAAGCAAACCTTCAGACTCCAGAGAAGTTGGATCTGTTACAGCAACTAAACTCATATAAACAGGCCAGGAATTATACAGGTTGCCTTAGGATATATATAACCAGACTTCATTTTTTTTGCGTTTTTACAATTCATTCGCTAGTAGCAAGTTTATGGTGTACTGGACCTCACAGTCTGCAGTAAAAGGCTGTATTTACATGGATGTAACTGTACCAAAACACCATGTAGTATTGTGCACTATCGTGTGGCATACTCCCTTGCCACAGAATCAAGCTTAACAACCAGTGCTTTTGTTTCTAGAGTTCCTTTTGTACCCTCGCAGCACTGCTGGCACTTTTTGGAAGGCTAAACGATTTCTTGCCATCTCCCTGGAACAACAGCTTCTGAAAGTGAGAACCAATCGCTTCAGTCATTAAAGGTTAAGTTTGATCTTTCCACTACCCCAGTTGTTAGCCTTTTAGTTTTCCGTACATCTTAATAGAAATCCCATGAACGTACTTGTGCTATAATTCAAATGCTCTTTCCCATCTCCACAACACTGCTACTAGTTCATCAGCAAAGGTTAGGTCTCTAGAAAACTAGTCTACTTTCAGGTCTTTGGGAGTGTGGAGAAACGCAGCCCTTGACTGATGACTGTGCTGGTAGAAATCACTTCCGTAGCTACCGTTCCGTAGCTAAACTTACACTAGGAAAAAAAAAATCCCACTGCTCTTTTTTTACCCAACAGCTCAGCCCACTTTTGGTAGTAATAATGAAAGACTGATTCAATTCTACGTTCAGGACTTTGCAGGTTTAATACAACACTGTGCTCACTGAGATAAAATCCTCCTGCCAGAGGCACGTGTAGTCAAAGCTTCCTGACAGTTGTGGTGGTTTTGGGCACTGACAGCATCAAAACACGCACTCTAGTCAACTGCAGGCACGAGGATAAGTTTAATATGATCTTAATAAGAAAGATCTACAGAATCAATACATTCCTTCCATAGTTAACTTGGGCTGGAACTCCTGCTCCGTGTGCTGCACTGCAATGCCTGCTCCATGCCCTTCCTGAGCCCAGGGCAGAACAGCTCATTCATCACCCCATCACCAAGATGGTCTAACACTGCAGGCACATTGAAATGACCACTCTAGACCCTGAAACACAGTGCTTTAGGTGCCCATGCAGATCTGCTTCCCCTTCTGCTGGGAAACCAATGTGGGTTTCCTATTTTTCATTCCACCAGCAGAAAACGTGAAAGCCTGCTCATCAAATTCTTGGAGAGCTGCTCTGTCTGCTTTGTTACAATGCTACAGGATCCAAGACACTTCTAAGCTGATTTTAAGAAATGTTATAGAAGCCCAAGCCAAATACACTGTAAATTGGGTGTACTGCTCTTGCTGGGCTACTGGGATCGCATCAAGTGAGTCACTTTGTTATCCTTCCCTACAGCATACAACATACCTACTATCCATACATTTATTAATGTAAATGTCAGTAAGCAGTAGTATTCTAACAATTCTGTATTGTATGAGAAATTCTGGAGTATCAGATCAAGAAATACACCTGGTTTTCAGTTTTCCCAGAGCTATGTTAGACAGCAACAGAATTTCTCACCCACTTACCATTTATCCCAGCCGCAACCAGCAGCGATAGCATTTTCTTAAAGAGAACAAAAGATGGCTTGGTTATTAATGAACAGAAAATAAACTCCCCCGCAAGACTTGAGAGACTAAAAGAAAGCCTCAAGTCGTCTTATGTAGAATTGACTTAGCAGCTATAGTAATACACAGAAACAAAACTGGTAAGTTGGCAACCAGACAGCTTTCATCTGAAGCTGGCTGATGGCTACCAACCATCTGTGTTTTCAGGACTCCCTCTCGAATACAACTGTCCAGTTTGCGAACACTACTAGAGGAGCAATTCTCCCACAGTTTAAACCCAGTGCTCATCCAAAATAGTTTAACGTCATCCCTGGGTGGTGAGGAGTAAAGGCTAGATGAGGGTTTTAATCAGGTAGCAGAACACTACTGCTGACTCCCAGCTGTTGGCAAGAGAGCTCCGCCATCCACAAGCTGGGGGAAGGCATACGGGGATAATTCCTAAAATATTTCTCCACTGCAACAAGTCTAAACAGCTCCATACTGCCGAACACTGCTAATTCCTCAGAAAATGAAGAATTTAACGTCAGCTTCAAAGGCCAATTAGTTTCACCAACAAGCAGAACCAAGCTGAGGTTCAACATCATCCCTGCTCCTATCTCTTTCCTCTCTGACTGCATCATTAAGCTACTGATATATTCAGTAAAAAACACATAGGGGAAAAAAAAAAAAACAAACCAGAAGTGGAAGGAGTCCCATTACTCTGATACTTCTTTCATCCATGTTCTTTAAACTGGTGCTTACTAAGAGTAGATCCAGTGCTCCTCTTAAGAAAAATGGAATGAAGCAGCGGCAGATTTAACATCTCATTTCTTAAAGCTCCCTTTCCCCCTTGCCTTCTTCCCCCCAACACATTCTTCTTGTTAACCAAAGAGAAACATTAAAAGAAAGCTGAAGAAATTCAAGTATCCCAACATCTATTTCCCATGTAAGACTGATGTCTTTCCTATATGTGCTAACTATAATTTTATTTTCTAATACAGCCCTGAAAATGCCAGAATTCCACTCTAATCACCCAAGGTGCCCAATAAAGTCTTTATACTCAACATAGAACCATGCATCACTCTCAAATACAACGAGCCATTGATGAAGGGAGCCCCATGCAACTTATTTCACCAGCATTTGCAGATTATTTCAACTCTCAGACATAACAGGCTGTGCTTTTCTTGGCAGCTGCAGCAGGGCTGGTATTTCAGAGCTTTGAAGCCAAAGGTCAACATTATAGCCACCGCAGAAGTTAAAAAAATCCTTCAATTAAAAAAAAAAAAAATCAAAAATCTGTGTCCCACTATTATTATGAAGGTGAATGCAGAACCATCAACTGGTTTGGGCTGGAAGGGACTTTTCAAGCTCATCTAGTCCAACTCTCTGCACTGAGCAGGGATATCTGCAACTAGAGCAGGTTGCTCAGAGCCCCAGCCAACCTCATCTGGAATGGTTCCAGGGATGGGGCATTGACCACCTCACTGGGCAACCTGGGACAGCATCTCACCGCCCTCAGCATAAAAAATGTCTTCCTTCTGTCTAGTCTAAATCGCCCTCTCTTAGTTTAAAACCATCATCCCTTGTCCTGTCACAACAGACCCTGCTAAAAAGTCTGTTTCCATCTTTCTGACAGGCCCCCTGAAGTACTGAAAGAACCTTCTCTTCTCCAGGCTGAACAACCCCAACTCTCTCAGCCTGGCCTCACAGCAGAGGGGTTCCAGCCCTCACATCATTGTTGTGGCCTCCTCTGGCCTTGCTCCAAAAGGTCCACATCCCGCTTGTGCTAAGGACTCTAGAGCTGGATGCAGTGATCCAGGTGGGGTCTCAACAGAGCGGAGCAGAGGGGCAGAATCCCCTCCCTCAACATGCTGGTCGCTATTGTTTTGCTGCAGCCCAGGATGCGATTGGCTTCTGGGCTGGGCTCACACATTGTTGGCTCATGTTGAGATTTTCATCACCCAGTACCCCCAAGTCTTTCTCCTCAGGACTGCGCTCAGTCCACTCATTGCCCAGCCTGGATTTGTGCTTGAGATTGCCCCGACCCAGGTGCAGGATCTTGCACTTGGCCTTATTGAACTTCATGACATTGGCATGGGCCCACCTCTCAAGCCTGTCAAGGTCCCTCTGGATGGCATCCCTTCCCTCCAGTGTGTCGACTGCACCACACAGCTCAATTACATAGAATGGCTTCTCAAAAATGAGGAAAATAGGCCCCTGCTAATGGTATACACATGGGAGAAGATATGTTCTTTTCTTTCCTACCCATAAGGCCCCTTCAGTGTGTCTCAGGTTCCCAGGTCACATGGAGTCTAAACAAAAACCTGTAAACACCTTCTGAGCAAGTTCTACTCTTTGTAACAAAATCCACAAGCTCTTAGTACTTTGGGCATATTACCAACTTGCATGTCAAGGCTGCTTTTTTAAAACAGAGTTTAAAAGTGATTTATTACAAATAAAGAGATTCTCTCAAGTAACAGCTCTAGGCCATGGCTGTGGAGAAGGAAAAGCAATCTGCACACCAGAAAATTCTTACATAGAAAAACCCTCTGAAACCAGTAACCCACAAGAACAAAAGTCTTGCCTTACCTAGCTTTGAAAGAATCTCTCCTCAAGCCCTCTGGTAACAAGTTCTCCCGGTCTTCTCTCCTTCCCTCTCAGGTTTTACTGCAGGAATGCTGTTGGCCCTGTCACCAGCCATGTCAGGAACATAACACTGGTTGAAGCTTGTTCTTCTGATGCCAGCCTTGTGACTATTTGAAGCTGGAGTCTGCTTTAGAAAGGTTAGAGGGGCAATGCTGTAATTAGAAGAAGAGGGAAGTAAAGAGGTGCAGAAAACACAGCACAAATGACAATAGGTAAGGAGGAAACTCTGATTGTGAGGGCAGGATGCAGGACTGAGGGTGTTTGGAAAAGGAATGAAGACTCTGAATAGGGATGTGAAATTCCGAATCTTTAAGATGTGAGTCTTGTGAGGAATCTTTGAGCTGAGAATCACCGCCAGCTGTTGCAGTATGCCAGTGGCTAAGTAATTACAGGGGTTTGTATATATGTCCAGCACTGTGACCAGCTCTAGAGCCTCCAGGACAAGAGGGACATAGATCTGTTGGAGCAGATCCAGAAAAGGGCCACAAAGATGATCTGAGGGATGGAACCCCTCTGCTGTGAGGACAGGCTGAGAGAGTTGGGGTTGTTCAGACTGGAGAAGGCTCCAGGGAGACCTTCTTGCAGCCTTCCAGTATCTCAAAGGGGCCTACAAGACAGCTGGGGAAGGACTTTTTGTAAGAGCTTGTAGTGATCGGACAAGGGGTGGTGGCTTCAAACTGGAAGAGGGGAGATTGAGATTAGAAATTAGGAAGAAATTCTTCACTGTGAGGGTGGTGAGACACTGGCACGGGCTACCCAGGGAGGCTGTGGCTGCTCCATCACTGGCTGTGTTCAAGGCCAGGTTGGATGGGGCTTTGAGCAACCTGGTCTAGTGGGAGGTGTCCCTGCCTATGGCAGGGGGATTGGAACTAGATGATCTTTGTGGTCCCTTCCAACCCAAACCATTCTATGATTCTGTGATATGTAAATTAAATTATATGTGTTGAACTTTTATTGTTTACTAAACTAAAACACATAAATCATACTTGGTGAAGCCAAACACCATTTCTTTCTCTGCTTAGTCACTAGGTTACGAAATCTGTTAGCACCGCTAGAGGTGGTCAGTCCTGCTCAGTTGCCATTAGAGGCTGTATTTTAATTAGTTAGGCCATTCACGTCAAAGCAGCTCACCTACAGGCCTCTGCAATTAATTGTTGAAGCAAGCTTCCTTGTTGTCAAAACACATTGATTTGTTCCCTCACCTTGAAACAGAGGTCACGTAAAGGAACCAGCAAATAAACCAACAGTTGACTGCACCTTCCAGTGCCTAGTGCTCACACAGCTACAGAAAAGCAAACATGAAGGTATGGCTCAACCTGTTGTTCTCAGCCAAAAATCCGGGATACAAATCTGTCTGTTGGAGATGCAGTGGATTCTTTACTGCCTCAAATAGGGAGCCACATCTGCTTGAGAAGACAAAAAGAAAAACCTTCATCAGTTGTGTAAATTAGTTTATAGAGTGAGATTTGCAGGAGGCAGAGCTAAAGGCTTTCAGCTCAGGTGACGGAGGAAGGCTCAAGGCATCTCCCTGTCTTTGAAGAGACTTTAGTGAGGCAAGACACCAAAAGCTAGAAATGAGACTTGTTGTTTTTCCTTCTTAATTAAGTCAATTGCAGTGAGACTCTACTTAGAGGAGTAAGAAAGTTATCCCAAAAAGTTTCTTCCCCAGCGAGCTGATGTTCATGTATTATTAACTATCCTTCAGAAGTACAGCAGGCATGTGCTGCAGAAGCTGAATGATCCTGCAGGCATGATTAAGGAAGGAGAGGACTAAATCCCCACGACATCTGGATTTGCTTCTTCTGGGCACAGATGGTTTTGGTTGCTTTTTATTCTGAGTATATTCGTTAAGACTAAGCACATGGTTTAAACACAGCCTTCCTGTTCAAAGTCTCAATTTTCTATGGAGAAGGCTCTCATCGGGAGCCTGTCCAAGAAGGCATATGCAGTGATGGAAACAGGATTTGCTAAACCATCTTGCACACTGAATGGTCTGCAAGAGTTTGGATGGAGATGTACAAAGGAAAGCTGAATACTTTGGATTTTTCTTATTTTTTTTCCCCTCTCAGCAGTGACTGTCTCATGTGCTCCATTTTCTTTCTAGACAATTTTATAAAGACCTTAGCACTCCTAACAGTAAATGGATAGAAAATTTTTTACAAGTTTTTCTGCTCATTAAGTTTAGATGCTCAGCACAGAAGTTCATCCATCCAAGCCCAGCTTCTGACCTGGGAAAGCCACATAGTGAGAAGCCTTCATAACAAAAGACACAATGTTCTAATCACATCAGTGGGCAAGGTACCCGCTGATGCTTGTAATCCTGTTAGCCCCATGCTCCTCTCCAGCTCATATGCAGTAACAAAGGATTTGCCCAGACAAGAGAAGGACATCACCTACTCAACAGCATGAGGGGACCTTATTGTGGCCTTTTCAGTACTGCAAGGGGGCCTAGAAGAAAGATGGGGAAAGACTTTTTAGCAGAGCCTGTTGTGACAGGACAAGGGGTGATGGGTTTAAACTAAGAGAGGGATATTTAGACTAGAGAGAAGGGGGACATTTTTGGAGCTGAGAGTGGTGAGACCCAGACCCAGGTTGCCCAGAGAGGTGGTCGATGCCCCATCCCTGGAACCATTCCAGGTGAGGTTGGCTGGGGCTCTGAACAACCTGCTCTAGTTGCAGATGTCCCTGCTCACTGCAGTGGGGTTGAACTAGATAAGCTTGAAAGGTCCCTTCCCACCCAAACCACTCTGTTATTCTGTGACCTCCTTTTTCTCCAAATTGAGCATTTTTATGTAGAACTGGCAAACTATCAAATCACTAGTAATGTGTTTTTTTCCAAAACAACTTAAATGTCAGTGTTTACTTGGCTTTTATAGGAAAGCATAATACACATTAAAAAAATTCCTTACTTGCATGCACACATATATCACTGCAAGTCCAGCTGTGTTGCTGTACTGTATTGAACATACTGGCCTATTTACTGCATAAAAGCAATATTTTTATTACTTTTTTTGATGATGTTTAGCAGAAACCTATATTCTCCCACAGAGAATATATCTATGCAGTTCAGCTTTACCAGATTGGTTTTGACCACAGTGGGTTGCAATAATGTTTGTAAGTGAAATGCAACTATTGCTTTTCCTTCCTTTTCTATTTCATAATAAAGTCAGTATTTCTGTCAGCACTGGAATCCTTGTTTGCCTGATGTGACAGAAAATAACAATGTTCTTCCATTACCCCAACACTGAAACATGATGATTACAAGCATTATCATAGATCACAGAAAAACTGAGGCTGGAAGGGACTTCTGGAGACCATCTGGTCCAACCTTCTGCTGGAAGCAGGACTATCAAGTTAGGTTGTCCAGGGCTCTGCCAAGCCAAGTCTTGAGTATTTCCAGTGAGGGAAATCCTACCACTTCCCTGGCAAACTACTCCAATGTTTAATTGTTCTCAGAGTGATTTTTTTTGTTTTTTACTTACATCCAGACAAAACTTCTGCTTGAAGCAATTTGCTTGTGTTATCTTTAACATGTTTTCCCTTCATGTGTTCTGATACGCAAATTAGTGCTTGGCTGCCTAAATAACCAACAGAAGCAGCAGCAGAGGCCTTGTTTGTTTTCTGATGGCATGCTGGATGTTTAGCGGCTGAACTACCTGAGGGCAAGCTTTTGTCCAGGTCTCTCATTCCCCTTTGCACAACCAACCAGGTACGACCAACTAGATGCTCTTTAACTACTCTGTGAAGTACCAGAGAACGAAAGAATGCAGAGGTGGGCGGGAGGTTGAAACCAAGGGTATTAATGTTCCACGGTAGACAACCATCCCATTTTAAAATGATGATTGTCGAGGACTTTGCCCATATAAGTCTAATTGAGCTGTAAAGGTCACAGCCACTGCCTGAAGGCCCATATTCAACTCTCATTTTGTGCACCTACATCACTGTCACTGCTGCAGACTGAATGCAGCATGCAAAACTAACCTTGGAGTCCTGCCAACAATTACCTGTTACTTGGTGCAATGCCCAGGATAAAATCCTGCAAAATTTTAGGCTATAGTCCCTGTTTGTCTGGTATATTTCTATAGCTATTTAAACAACTGCCAAAATAAATTAAAAAAAGAAGATATGATAAAAATGTTTAGATTATGGAATAAGCATGCATAATGGCTTGGCTATGGTTCCCTTCTCTTTCCTCAAATACTTGAAAGAATTATAAGAGGAAATATTAAAAAGAACCAGCAATCTAAACAAAGGTTGTGCAGTCAAACTCTCCCTTGCTCCTCTTTTCTTGTCTTTATCATTGCTAGACACTTGGGTGCGGGCTCTCAGCTGAAGGGATTGGCTCCATTGTCAGTCCACAGACAAAAACAATGAACAACAAAAAAAGATTTTGCAGGTGCCCGGTGATATCTTGAGCCGTTCCATAGTTTTGCCTTGCGCAAAATGAAAAGCCTCTGAAAACAAGGAATAAAAAACTGAAGTTCATGTGCATGAAGTACATGAAGTACCAGCCTTAATACCAGTTGCCATCAGTGGTGGCTGTCACTAGTACGAGTTGCACAAATAAGAGCTATGTCTGCTGTGCTTAGATGTATCTGCAAGGGATGGTGAGTGAAAGTGGCCAAGAAGGCCACCAGAATCCTGACTTGGATCAGCACTTAGTGTGGCCAGCAGAACTAGGGCAGGGATCATCCCCCTGGACTCAGCACTGGGGAGGGCACCCCTCGAACCTTGGGTTCAGTTTTGGGCCCCTCACTCCAAGAAGGACATTGAGGGACTGAAGTGTGTCCAGAGAAGGGCAACAAAGTTGGGGAAGGGTCTAGAGCACAAGTCTTGTGAGGAGTGGCTGAGGGACCTGGGGTTCTTGAGCCTGGAGAAAAGGAGGCTCAAGGGAGACCTTCTTGCTCTCAACAACTCCCTGCAAGGAGGCTGTATAGGGGTGTGGGTCAATCTCTTCTCCCAAGGAACAAGCAATAGGACAAGAGGAAACAACCTTAAGTTGTGCCAGTGGAGGTTTAGGCTGGATATTAGGAAAAATTTCTTCAATATAAGGGCTGTGAAGGCCTGTCCCAGCCTGCCCAGGGCAGCGGCAGAGTCCCCATCCCTGGAGGGGTTTCAGAGCCATGGAGATGTAATGCTGAGGGCCATGGTTTAGTGGTGACTTGGCAGTGCTGGGTTGGTCTTGATGATCTTAAAAGCCTCTTCCAACCAGAACGATTCTATGATTAGCTTGGTAGGACTGTAATTGCAGCAATTAGGGAGGCAGTAGTAGGGGAAAGACACAAAGACAAGTTATGAAGATTTGGGGCACAGAGGTCTTCCTGCCAATACATTATCCCAGCAGTGAAACAGAAGTTTGAATATGTACCTTTAAAGATAGCCCAGTGAAAGTCTTGCATCAAGTGGCAACCTGTACATTCTCAAAATGGCAACTGGTCACAAGCAGGGTCCCCCAGGGATCAATGGTGTAAGTGTAAGTAGCTGCCACTCATGTAAATGATGGGTTTGGCATTGCAAAAGAAGTTGGTAAACCCCATCTGACAGCGCTCCAGTGTCCTGAACGTTTCTGCCCTCTTCAAATCATGGGCACCTTGTGCTGCTACAGCCCTGAAAATAAACAGAGCCGAAGTCGTAACCTAGTTGCACATTGACTAATTCTATGCTCTAGGAACAGGGAGAGCCAACCCCAATTCTATCAATTTAGAGACTTTGTAAGTGAATTTTCTAGTCTAACAAGTGCACTGCAAAGACTGGTATCCCATGGCTATAATGGAAGTACTGTTGTAACCGAATGAGAAGAGAGGAAGCTCCACAGCTCCTACTGAGTTTGCTCTCGCGCATCTAATTATAGAGGAGTGGCACAGATTATGAGAGACAGGGGGAGAGTGACACAGACTTCTAACTGATCAAAGGCTGAAGTTGCTGATGTGAACAACAGCAATCAGATTTTTGGTCAATATTAATTCTTTTGCAATGAATGCTGAATGCACTTGCTACCAAAATAATGGATGCTCAGTTGTCCACTCTAACTCTCTGAGCTTATGCAAAACATAACCTTAACCAAAGCTTTAAACTAGCTGTTCCTCTTCCTCCTTTATGATGATGTTAGTCCACCAGAAGTTACTCCTTGCTGTCTGGCGCCCTCTCCCGCACATCTACTTATGTAAGCTGTTCTGGTTATGGAGAGAATCTTCCGCAACATTGTCCTCTTCTGGTAAGGCCTCTCAGGACAGACGTCCTTCCAGACGCAGCAAACCTTACCTCCTTATTTTTCAGATAACTAGGTTGTGGCCACTCATTACACTCAGAAAGGCTCCCAGGCAACCTTGGCTTTGTTAATGAACAGCTATCAGGCAATTAGTTCTCTTTACATCCTCAACTTAGCATGGTCCAGCTCTCTGCTGGTTTATTAATAACAATTATCCTTGCCACAAAATGCACTGAGCAGGTATTAGTGTCTTTAGCTCTTCAAGGTAATCTTCTCTTTGTGTCCCTCATTCACTTTGTGCCTCCCCCCTGTTGTCCTTTTTACACCCTGTCAAGTCATTCATACCACTTCCTCATCTCTGCTCAGTGTTCAAAGACTTCTCTTGATAAAATTTTCCGAGTTTATCATTAAAAAGCTGCAAGAAACTAAGAAGATAAATTAGGTCTTAGACCTAACAATACAGAGAATGCTTTGACTCTTGGCTAATGCTCTGCTGACGTGTTTATGGTGTTTGATGTATACATTTTAGGAGATTTTTTACTTGTACGTGCCTTTTTTCAGTAAAAATTCATCGATATTGGCCATTCATTTTCTGTAGGTGCCTTTGAAAAGTCTTTCTTCAGGGTGCCTTGTTTGATTATTCTCTGATTGATGGCTATACAATACTACTGTGAATTCTTTCAAAGAAAGTACATTAAAAACTTGGTTTCAGCTGCTTTCTGGAAACAGGTGTGTACTCCATGGTTTCATCAATCATATTGATCTGGACAGACTGGAAAGCTGGGTGGAGGGGAACCTCATGAAGTTCAGCAAGGGCAAGTGCAGAGTCCTGCACCTGGGGAGGAATAATGCCCTGCACCACTGCAGGTGAGGGGCTCACCTTCTGGAAAGCAACTCCATGGAGAAGGACCTGGGAGTGCTGGTGGACAATAAGTTTACCATGAGCCAGCAATGGGCTCTTGTGGCCAAGAAGGCCAATGGTCTCCTGGGATGCATTGGGAAGAGTGTGGCCAGCAGATCAAGGAAAGTTCTCCTCCTCCTGTACTCTGCCCTAATGAGGCCACATCTGGGGCATTGTGTCCAGTGCTGGGCTCCTCAGTTCAAGAAAGACAAGGAGCTACTCGAGAGAGTCCAACGGACTCTATGAGGATGGTTAAGGGACTGGAGCATCTCTGTGATATGGAAAGGCTGAGAGTCCTGGGGCTGTTTACCCTGGAGAAGAGAAGACTGAGAGGGTATCTCATCAATGCTGATCAATATCTAAAGGGTGGGGGGTAAGAGGATGGTGCCAGACTCTTGTCAGCGACAGGACAAGGGGTAACAGGCACAAACTGGAACACAGGAGGTTTCATTTAAACAGGAGGAAAAACTTATTTCCTGTGAGGGTGCTGGAGCGTGACCCAGGCTGCCCAGAGAGGTTGTGGAGTCTCCTTCTCTGGAGAGATTCCAAACCTGCCTGGATGTGATCCTGGCCACCATGCCCTGGGTGACCCTGCTTTAGCAGGTGCTTGTATGTGATGATCTCCAGAGGTCCCTTCCAACCCCTACCATTCTGTGATTCTGTGATTGTCTAAGAATTCTGTATCACTGACCTCTTTAGACACAGATTTTTTTTTTTCTATAAACCTCCTGCACCAGTGCAGAGTCACAGGATGAAGCCTCCTGAAGGTGTACTTGTCATTTTTGTTTGTCTAACTAACCAGTTATGTGATATCTCTGAGGTGAATATGATAGTGCAGCTCCAACCATTCCTGGTGGAGGTAACTGTAGAGGACCAGGACACATGCTAAGCCTGGAAGTTTGTGAAAGCTATTTCTATACTTGTGCTGTGGATTTTGGCCATCTCCCCTGCTCCTCCAAATGCACACCAACCCACTAGCCTTCTGCAAAATAAACCACTGAAAGGAGTAGGAAGAGGAACCCACAATGTTTAATGAATTGAAACTGCCTCCTGTATGAGTTACTTCAGCATACCCTTTCCTGAAACACAGTAGGCAGTTCTGTAAAGAACACCAAAGAACGTAACAAAGCCTCCAAAAATACCTACTCTTTTCTGGTAGTAAAAGTTTTGGTATCTATGGACAGTTTCCTCCCACTACCACTGAGCTTTATTACTAATGATGCTGGGACCCCCTTTCAAAGAGTATTCTTTAAATCCAGGTTGGAAGCAGGCTTGCTTGAACTTTTCTTAAGAAAGTGTTTTCTCTTGTTGCTAAATTATTACCAAAACCCCCTAATTTTTGTGGCTCATGAGAAAAAAAAAGACATCAACTTTCTCCCACCTGCTTCCACTAACTTCAAGGGGTTTCAAAATCTTTAGCTTTGACCAACTGTAGTTTTCAAAGCAACTCATGTTCTTTTTGAAAGTATTTTTTAAAAAAACAAACAAACTCCGAACTAATGAGGTTCTGTTTTTAGGAACCTACAATCAGGTTTTTGTCTTTCTAATGACACCTGTCATATCACACCTTCTACAATTTCTCTTCTTTATCTTTCTAAGCTCATCTTTACATTGTACTGTAGCTTTGTTTTACAGTCTGGACCTGGGCAGAAATCTGGAACTTCAGCTTAGCTTCAGTTTAGCTCACTCCATACACCTACTGTAGGCATGACTCAGAGGATGACAGCTCTCTTCTGAGCTTTGTCAATTCAGAGGTACGTAAGCTCAGAGGGGGCGAATCAGAATATCTAAAGTAGGTGCTTAGAGCACATAGTGTGGAAAAATGATGAGTACAAAACCCGACCTTCTTTGACCTATTAGGCACCCTTGAGCACTCCCCTGCCCTGCATTCATGGCAATGTGGATCTTTTCCTCTCAGTCATACTCGCAACATAGTAGACGAGTCCTTCAGTGCTGCTAATTTTTATTGTCGTTGTGTTCCTACTGTTATGTTAATTAGATTAAACCAGACTCCCACCGAGACTGTAGCAACGATAGACATTGCAGTAATCCATCAGCTCGCCCTGAAACCACTTTGGATGGCTTTGTAAATGCGCTGCCCCCACAGACTGCACCACTGTGCGACGGAAACCTCACCTTTGGTCACACTTGCTCACAGACCCTGCAATAATACAGAAAAAGAAACTCCTAATGACTTCGAACCTGAGGCATATTATCAATCCTTCCAATCAAATCACCATGGAGAGGGGAATGGAAACAAAGCAGTTTAAAACATGTGTAATTGCTGCCATTTTTTAACTGTACAATGCAAATACGGTACAGGATTATCTCCTGCCAGAAGTTTAAAATGACAGTAGATTAATACTCATCATTATCTTTCTCTGGAAAGATTGGTTTGTTCCATTTTTCCCTCTTTGCCTTCAACAGGTTGTAGCCTTCCCACAGCTTGTTCTAAAGATAATATTAAGTTCAGACAACTTATAACAGAGACCTTCAGATCTATAGGATTTCATTTGCAGGCAGTTGACTTCTCAATCCATATTCTGACAGATTTCATCTGAGGAGAGCTGGGCACAGGAACCTCATGAAGTTCAGCAAGGGCAAGTGCAGGGTCCTGCACCTGGGGAGGAATAACTCCCTGTAACAGTACAGGTGAGGGGTTCACTTGCTGGAAAGCAAGTCCACAGAGAAGGACCTGGGAGTCCTGGGTGACAACAAGTTCACCACGAGCCAGCAGTGGGCCCTCGTGGCCAAGAGGGCCAGTGGGGACCTGCGGTGCATGAAAAAGAGTGTAGCCACCAGATCAAGGGAGGTTCTCCTGTCCCTCTACTCTGCCCTAGTGAAGCCACCTCTGGAGTATTGGGTCCAGTTCTGGGCTCCCCAGTTCAAGAGAGACAAGGAACTAGTGGAGAGAGTCCAACAGAGGCTATAAAGATGCTGATGGTACAGGAACATCTCTGTGCCTAAGAAAGGCTGAGAGCCCTGGGGCTGTTTAGCCTGGAGAAGAGAAGCCTGAGAGGGAATCTGTTCAATGCTGATCAATATTCTAAAGGGCAGGGGTCAAGAGGATGGGGTCAGACTCATTTCAGCGGTGCCCTGTGACAGGACAAGGGGCAGCAGGCACAAACTGGAACCCTGGAGGTTCTATGTGAACTTCTTTGCTGTGAGGGTGCTGCAGCCTGCCCCAGGCTGCCCAAAGAGGTTGTGGAGTCTCCTCTGGAGAGATTCCAAACCCACCTGGACACAATCCTAGGCACACTGCTCTGGGTGATCCCACTTTAGCAGGGCGTTGGACGAGATGATCTCCAGAGGTCCCTTCTATGCCTCACCATGCCGTGATTCTGTGGAAAAGGACAATGCAAGAGTACGTGCTGAAGTGCATTTCTTGCCTTACAGTATGAAGACACTCAGCAACAAGACGCTCCTTGTTATCAGATTGTACTGAGAAGTCAGGTGGACTTAATAATTGAAGGTTTTTTACAAGTGACATGGAAACTGTTACAATTAATAGTGATGTACTTCTCTCTAACCTTATGCCTCATTTAACTGAATCCAAAATGTTTAAGCCTTCTGCACCTAGCGTGTACACATGTGTGTGCATGCATGGACATACATACCTGCTGTGTTCATAAACCTGTATTACGCATCTCATTTCTCCTCTGACTGTAATTTTGAACCAGATATGTGAGGCTGGAAAGAATAGGGACAGGCTATTTTTCCATAAACTCTGTTCTTGCTGGTCATTTCGAAGGCAAAGGTTTTCCAAATAGCAGAACCAGAGACTTTAAAAACAAGTAATGACATAGAGCCAAGATCTCAGTTTTCCATCTTTTAGCCTGAAAACAATGAAAGAAGAGTGGAGGTGGAACCTAGACAAGGAAATTATTTTTTCTTTAGACCTCTACCCTAACATAACATCTTAGGGAAGAATGGTTGGAAAATGTCTGGCAGAAAAGAACCTTGAAGTGTTGGTCGACGTCTGGCTGAAGATGAGCCAGAGTGTGCCCAGGTGGCCATGAAGGCCACCAGAATCCTGGCTTGGATCAGCACAAGTGTGGACAGAAGGACTAGGGCAGGGATCGTCCCCCTGGACTCAGCACTGGGGAGGCTACCCCTCGAATCCTGGGTTCAGTTTTGAACCCCTCACTCCAAGAAGGACATTGAGGGGTTGGAGCTTGTTCAGAGAAGGGCAGTGAAGCTGAGGAAGGGTCTAGAGCACAAGTCTTATGAGGAGTGACTGAGGGACCTGAGGTTGTTTAGCCTGGAGAAAAGGAGGCTCAAGGGAGACCTTCTCAGCCTCAACAACTCCCTGAAAGGAGGCTGAAGCCAGATGGGGCTGGTCTCTTTTTCCAAGGAACAAGCGACAGGACAAGAATAAATGACCTCAAGTTGTGCCAGGGAGGTTTAGGTTGGTCATGAGGAAAAATGTCTTCCCCAAAAGGGTTGTCAAGGCCTGGCCCAGGCTGCCCTCAGTAGAGTCCAGAAAAAGCAAAATCCTACTTAATATGTTGGACTGAAATGTGAGTGTGTGCTATATGCATTACCTCCCCCAGATAAATTAGAGCTGCGCTCTGTGTGCCCCAAGTTCAAGGGCTGTCCAAACTACAGCAGCAGGACTGTCTCTGAGATCCACAACTCTTACTGTTTATGAGAAAAGAGCTGTGTTATGAAGAAGTGGATAGAATTGCTTTGGTGAGTCACATGCTGGCTTGGAACAAGAATATGGCTGGCATGCATCTATTGCTCACAATTTCTTGAGGTCACTGCTGAAGTTCAAATAATGGAAAATCCAGATGAGTTAAAAGAAAACCTCTTTGAATTATGTTTTAAATACACAGCTCAGGGATAGTCTTGCAAAATGTAACCAGCCTCTGTGAAGTATGGCACAATCATCTTTTGAGCTTCTCCACCAATGGAAATTACAAAAGTGACTAAACTTATTTGTGCCCTTCTTTAGAGAGGGCTTTTCAGATGCTATGAAGACAGAGTAAGATACTTTGTTCACCAGCAGGCTGAGAGAGGTACTCCTTCCCCTCTGCTCTAGTGAAGCCACCTCTGGAGTATAGGGTCCAGTTCTGGGCTCCTCAGTTCACGAGAGATAAGGAACTACTAGAGGGAGTCCAGCGGAAGCTATAAAGACGCTGAGGGGACCAGAGCATCTCTGTGCCGAGAAAAGGCTGAGACCCCTTGGGCTGTTTAGCCTGGAGAAGAGAAGCCTGAGAGGGG
This sequence comes from Coracias cyanogaster, assembly GCA_033124195.1. Taxonomy (NCBI): domain Eukaryota; kingdom Metazoa; phylum Chordata; class Aves; order Coraciiformes; family Coraciidae; genus Coracias; species Coracias cyanogaster. The sequence continues at coordinate 63,911 of JAVSBS010023639.1, read as the reverse complement.
ATCTGATCAATGCTAATCAATAGCTAAAGGGTGGTGGTCAAGAGGATGGGGCCAGACTCTTGTCAGTGCTGTCCTGTGACAGGACAAGGGGCAACGGGCACAAAATGGAACCCATGAGGTTCCATCTGAACAGGAGGAAATACTTCTTTTCTGTGAGGGTGCTGCAGCCTGCCCCAGGCTGCCCAGAGAGGTAGTCTCCTTCTGTAGAAAGAATCCAAAGACGCCTGGACACGATCCTGCACAATATGCTCTTGGTGACCCTGCTTTAGCAGGGGTTTGGATGAGATGATCTGCAGAGGTCCCTTCCAAGCCCTAGCTACCATGCTGGGTTTCTGCGTACTACTATTGTTTGATGTGAAATACTCCACAAGAGGTCACCAGAGAGTTACACTAAATATCATCCATGCGGCTATGGCTAAAGAGCTGTTATGCAGCTAATTCGAGACCAACAGTTGTATTAACCACATCCAAGTCAGACCTTCAAGTGGCAAGTTTAGTGTTTTCACCTACACTCAGCTTGATGTTTGCTGCTTCTGTTTCAGATCCCCAGGATCCCAGCATGCAGGTATTGCCTCTACCCACAGGCATTGCTCCATTTCTAGTGTAACAGCTACGCTGTCTTATGTCGCATAGCTCAGATACTGCACATATCTCAAATATTGCCCAGAGCTCTAGGATGGGAACGGCAATTGTTCAATTTGTTTTCCAGGGCACAACGCAAATGAAAAGTTCACTAGTGCAAGAGAGATTTATTATGGGTTAGTCTCTGTAGAGCTAATCCCCCAAATGCTACCACCTCCCACGTTTCAAAGGCCTTCGGCCTCGTCTTTGCAATGTGTATATAGAGTTGTTTAAAAACAAATACATCAAAATACCAAAACATCGTGTACAGAATTTCCCCTATAGGAAACCACATTCAATAGGTGTTAATCCCCCTCGTTTCCTTGCTGCAGAGGACAGGACACTGCAAACATGCACAAATTGATCACAAATTAAAAAGCTGGAAAGATGGTTTTATTATGTCCTTATTTCTCTTCAAGTATCTCTGCTAGGCACTGCAGCTGGAGCATTTTGCATTCTTCTTTGCCCTGAGACTACTTAGATCCATCTGAAAGTATGTGCAAAATCTCCTCAGCTATTTTGAGGAAATGAAGTTAAAAAACAAACTAAAATGTTGTCTCTTTTCCCTCGATCCACTCACTATAATGCAAAAAGGTAAATAAAGTAGTAAAAAAAGGAGTTACAGGAGAAGCAGATGCAGCTTGGATTCTGTTTGATTTGCTGCCCCTTTTGCAGAGGAAGGTGACCATAGGAGGAGCTTCTGGTTCACTAAAGCGTTGTTAGAAGTCATCCTTTAGCACACAATCATCCACTTGTAATTATTTTGAAACAACTGCTTAACTGCAGAAGCCCCTCCCTAGCACATGAAAACAGCCTTGACCCTTGGCCATGACACTCATGAGAAGCACGTTATGGGATGGCAGGGCTTTGTTGTGGAGGGCCATGAAGATGATCTAAGGGCTGGAACCCCTCTCTTGTGAGGACAGGCTGAGAGTTGGGGTTGTTCAGCCTGGAGAAGAGAAGGCTCCAGGGAGATCTCATTGCAGCCTTCCAGTATCTGAAGGGGGCCTACAAGAAAGCTGGGGAGGGACTTTTTGTAAGAGCTTGCAGTGATCGGACAAGGGGTAATGGTTCAAACTGGAAGAGGGGAGACTGAGATTAGAAATTAGGAAGAATTTCTTCACTTTGATGGTGGTGAGACACTGGCACAGGTTGCCCAGGGAAATTGCGGCTGCTCCATCAGTGGATGTATTCAAGGCCAGGTTGGACTGGGCTTTGAGCAACCTGGTCTAAGTGGGAGGTGTCTCTGCCGTGGCAGGGGGCTTGGAACTAGATGATCTTTGTGTTCCCTTCCAACTCAAACCATTCTATGATTCTACGTCAGGGTACCTTAATGGCTGTGAACACTGCCAGAAAGTTGCTCCTTTGGGCAAATAAAGAGCTTCTGTCTACCAAGTTCTGATTTTCTTTGGCAGCACACACAAGAAACAACAATTACTACCTTTGTTTTTGTTGTGGCTAAACAATATGTTTTAGATCAAGGGAATTAATTATCTTCTCTTACCTTATTAACGGGATAAAGGAAATGCCTCAAGTTCCCACCAAATGAACATAATTTT